>JAOYMZ010064692.1:0-12676 GCA_025802335.1 Pinguicula primuliflora
TGACTTAAGAGTTTAATACCTCGGTAATTGCCACATTGTTGCACATCCCCTTTGTTCTTATAGAGTGGGACTACTACACTACTTCGTCACTCCTCTGGGTATTTGCCCTAATCGGTAATCGGTACCGTAATTGAGAACAAACTGCATTGATTTACCCTAATCGGTACCGTAATTGAGTATTTGAAAATTTCTTTGTCCCAAAATTGCCCCTGACGTTTGATTTAATGACCAGAAGCCATCCACGTAGGACAGGATCGCAACGGCTACTTCCACACGGTTCTGATGTTTAAACCTTTTCTTCACTCTTCAACTGATCATCTTCTCCATCTGTCTCTGTGGAATCTGTTCATTTCCTTTCCTTGAAAGTCAAATCTTTGATAAATTAATAAGAGCAATAAATTATCTGATCCTGGTTATTTGAGGAGAAGTATCTCGGAAAATGGTTGAAAATTCGATTCGATTTTCGTTGGAAAATCGAGATTCGATCGGAGGGGATGAAGAAATCTATGAGAAGATCGAGGCCCCAAAGTTCGTCGACTTCACTTCGCCTGGTCATTACCATCCGGATGATCGATACTGGTTTTGCCTGCGCGTAGGTTAGTTCCAAAAAATGGTTTATGGAGTTCACATTTGTTCGGAAATTGTATGGTCTGTTCAGTTTGGAACTCTAAACCCTAATTCCTTGGCTGTGTATTCTTTTGTTGTTGCGGTTGCTTTCTTCTGTATGAATGAATTTCCTGGGTTTGCTCTGTTTCAGGTTGTGACCAAAAGCACGAGGAAGAAATGGATTCTGAAGCGATCTACAACAAGTTCGTCCTCAGGGTTAGTTCTTTGCAAACTGGAATCTTATTTCCGATAAATGAGATACAGTATAATTTTAGACATTGCTATTGTGATCCAAAGATTTGATTGATCTTTCTGGTTGCCCTAAACCCTAAACCCTATCTCCTTAATCCGAACACAAGCATTCGCTACTAGAAAATTTCTCTATCATGAGTTACATTTGAAGTCCCAGATTTGTCATTCTTTTATTCCCACAGGTAATGGCAGCTAGAAGTCCAAATGTGAGGCTTAGAAAAGCCATTGAAAGAAATGCTTCAAAGTGAGCAACCACGGTTTTTCTTCATAGTGTACACACACGTACAGCAGGAGTCTATTTGTTCTCCTAATGTTCTTCACAACTGAACCTATTTCATTCTCACCAGGACACCAATGAGATGCCCACTTTCGGCTCCTCCTAAGCTTTCCAAGCCAAAACTCTCAAGCCTGGACAAGGCCATACCATCATTGATTTCGAAGAAGACGACTGAGGATGAAAAGAAAACGGTCGTCCAGACCCCATTGAGGCTGAAGTCTACTCCATTGGGGAAAACTAAACCAGTCGCGGCGAAGTATCTCTCCACTCCGAGGAACAATAGATACCCACAGGATCAGACTTCGTTTCGAAGTGTTCAGAATCATAAAGTGCACAACAATCAAGTGCCAGGAAGTCGAACCTTAGCAGCCAAGGCTCTGTTCGTTCACTCTCCAGAACATACATTCCAGGCCAAAACTTGTGTTGCTGAGCTCCGCACGCCTGTATCTCGGTTATGCGAAGGAATGAAAAGGCTTGAGATTTCAAAGAAACGTGCCTTGGGATGTTCTAGGGAATCATGCAAGAATTTGAATGGTGATCCTTCAACCAGACAGTTTAGCAGTTCCAAGGTGCATACAAAGCTGAAGGAACCGCTTCCTTCTCAGTTATTATGCAGTACTGGGGAAACTAAAACTAGTAGAAGCCAGGTTCAAAGTAAGGTTATAAAGTTACCGCTGCTAGACAGTGCCTGCAATAAACAGGCAAGCACACCTTCTGTGGTGGATAGACATGACACAGAAGAGTGTGAAGGGAATGAAAATGGTGGAGGCTTTGTAGACCACTTACATCAGAATAAGACTTCTTCTGATGAGAAAAGTGATGGGATTCCATTCATGGAAGGAGATGACAAAGAAAATGCTGCAGCTCCTGATGCTAACAGGTCTGAGCTCCCTGTACTGAGTATTTTGTCTTCTATATACATTCTCCATAATTATCTCCTTGTGGAATTTTGTTCAATTGAAACTAAATAGAAAAATGTCTTCTGCAGAATTATGAACACAGATATTTCACACAAGGGGAGACAAATCTCTGGGATTCTTGACAAAAGTGGTCAAGTTGAAAAGGTTACTAGTTTTTTTCAGCATAAATCATATCATTTTTTTTATTTCTTGAAGAGAGGTTGGTGTGTTTTCAAATATTTAAGTTATTGAATCTCCTTTACCCTTGATGAACAGCATGTTCAAACAATAAAGATCAAGAAACTGAAGAGCACAAACCCAAAGCCATTCAGGCTAAGAACTGACGTAAGTATCTATCTACCCATAAAACACTGTCCAACTCCAAACAGCTATCAGATCATTTAACACGGCGTGTGCAGGAGAGAGGAATTCTGAAAGAAGCTAGCTTGGAGAGAAAAGCCACAGCAAACCCCCCAAGGGAAAGTGAAATAGCTAAGAAGTTGCCTAGGATGCAAGGGAAAGAAATTCAGGTGAGCGCATTGTCTAGTTTAATAAGAGGGATGAATGAACCTGATCCATTTGGGGGATGGATCTATAGATGAATGGTGAATAAGTGTTGTGCTCAGTTTTAATCTTCATCCATCTGTCAATCTGACGTCTAAGATTAGAAGGGTCACTTAAAATGGACTCCTATTTAATATGAACCGTCGGATTGACAGTACTCAAATTAGAATTGAGCATAACAACTAATTATTGACCCCCTAAGAATCCCTTCCTTTAGCTAACATAAATAATCAATATCCAAATTTTGCAGAAGGCAAACCCAACACTACCAACTGCTGTGGCTCCTGGAAGCTGTAAACTTCGGGACCTCAAACCTGGGGGCTCTCCACGAGGAAGCAATGCAATGCAAAGGTTGGAAAAGTTTAAGAAAATCAAACCTCCTCTTCAGAGATATTCTATCAGGCCTCAAAGGTGAGCCAATAGTCTTCACATGTATGTTTTACAAAGAATACTTGCGCTGGATGATCTATTTAACAAGTGTTTTCAGGCTTGCAACAACAAAGAAGGATTTTTCTTACCTGATTCCTGGTCAAAAACTCGATACGATACCTGAAGTTTCACCGGAAGTTACAGAAATTAGCCAATGGAGAAAGCCAAATGGAAACTCTCAGTCCTCCTCATGTCGAAGACAGGCCCATTACATGTAACAAGGAGTTCCATTAAAAGCTCAGATAGGTAGGATTTTTTTGGGGTCTAAAACTCAAATCGGCCATGGTTGCTCAATCATTAATTAAATTATACTTTCTAGTCTCTTCTCTCAAATTTGTTATTCCATCATCCACTGTAGCAAAATGTTCTTCAATCATCACCAAAGGTGGTGTATATAGACAGAATTAGTACTCAACTTATATATAAACTAACAGGAAATGCTACGTGTACGGCACAAAACGATATCACTTTCTTTAAAAAAGAAACACTTTATGGGAACATTTTGTGCCGTGTTTGTACTTTTTTGCACGCAGCATTTTTTTTTAGTGGAGCTAGAGGTATAACCATGAAACCGAAAGAAAGGATCGAAGAGCACAAACTTAGCACAAAAACACACGTTAGTGTGTGTTGAGCGGGCTCACTCCTAAATTACAAACAGTTCGGTTTCAATTCGATTTTAACATTATCTATTGAGCATTCCTCTTTTTTTTTGGTAGGCGGGCAGCATTTTTGTTAAATTTTACAAGCAAAGCTGGATCATTAAAAGCAACTTGTACCAGAGTACTAACAGTGCAATATAGACAGAATTTGTAATCAGCTTATTTATAAACTTTTCCAAGCACATCACTAAAATCAATCTGTGCAAGAGAAAGTGGACCAGAGTACCAGAGTACACCAGTTATAACCGAAGAACACCAGGTTGTATTATTGGTACTTTCTATACCGTAAGAAATAAAGTTTTAATATCCATGCAAATGAAAACTTTTGACCTTCAATTTGATCAGTGTTAGAACAACCAAGAAAACTGAGAAAAAATAGCTTAACTAACTATGCTTCACTAATTTGTTAATTCATCAATTACCAAAAAATATATGTTTAATCATCGAGCACCAGTTTCCTTGATGATGTATTTCATATTCTCAGTTGCAGCAATGAGTTCAACTGATATTCCCGGTTCATTAGCCGAATGGCAGGCATCTGCAACAATCTACAAAGAAAACAATCAAAGATATTTATTCTCAAGTGTTTTAAACTATAAAAGGGAAGGGAAAAAATGTGGAGACATTCTTACTCTCAAATCAGCATCCGGCCAAGCTTTATGAAGATCCCAAGCCGACATGAGAGGGCTGACCACATCATAACGTCCCTTCATGAGATGTTAAATTACAGAAAACGTTGTTAATAGGACGGAACCAGCAGATGATCAAACAAGACTCCTTTGTAACAGCATTACCTTTGTAACATTTAGATCAGCTGTGTCTTTGTAACAGCATTACAACAGAATTCTCAATAGGATTGCAACACAATTCTCAATAGAACAGAATTGCAACAGAATTCTCAATAAAATTGCAATTTGCAACAGTATTACAACAGAATTCTATCAATAGGATTGCAACAGAATTCTATCAATAAAATTGCAACAGAATTCTCAAAACATAGTCTCAATAAATACTCGAAACCCGAATCATCTCAAAACATTGTCGGACTTGGAAATACATCTTGTTGTGCATTAGACTGATATGTTATGAGCAACTGCATATAAGATTGGACACCGTTTATGTTTGCCGATGTAGATGGCAACATTTGGCTTGGCTAACTCTCAAAAAAATTGCAGGTACCGGTCAATGATTGAAACGAGAAACAAACAAATACAAGAAAAACTTACATTGAAGTTACAAGAAAAATTGCAGGTACCGGTCAATGGCTTGGCTTGGCGTTCCAAGCATGTTGTCAACAATAACATCTTCAACCTCCTGAAATAAGCCAAATACTAAATCATATATATGTAAAAGCAAATTAAGAGTCCATGAAAGAGCATACCTTCACTGAATTCTGACTCTTGATTGCCTTTTCCTGGATTTACTTTTTTTTCTTAATAATCTTATCAACAAAACCATGAATCTGATTTTTGGGTGGTCTCCCTTTGCAACTCAACCCTTTCGGGTCCAGGATGTTGGTGCTTTGTTGTGTTTTCACAACTCCATCTTCAACCAAAACAGAATCATCAGAAGCTAACATCAATGCTCGTTTTAGCTCATGTATTCCTTTCATCGCCATCTCAAACTTCGACGAAGAGTCTTCAGCCAAGTCAACAACCTCCTCACAAGACTTCCACAAGATGTCGTGACGTTCCAATACAATTGAACATGATGAATTATCATAACTAATCCGAACTTTGGTATGAGCTCGCTTCACATTTTTGCACCATCTCTTCAACACGTATTTTTCTGGAACTTTTTGAATATCCATTTGAAACCATACTAGCAATTGATGTCTACATACAATTCCCCTATATTCAAACAACCGACACGTGCAATGTGTTTCATTGGTTCCAACATCGAAGGTAACATTAAATGTCACTTGTTTCCTCATTTTATCCCCTCCTTCTCCAAAAATAATCCATTCTTTCACCTCATATTCAGAGTCAAAGCCTGTTTCATTGGTCTTTGCACACACACATTTTAGCTTTCCAACAATCTCCTTTTGAAATTCTTTCACCTTGTTATCCGTATAAACACTTTGAAATTGCTTTTCTAACTCATCTTCTTCCTGTATTAATGGGATGAAATTGTTCCAACTCTTAACATCTTCTTGTCTCTCACTCTCAACCTTATATGTCATCACATTCTCGTATTGCTCCACAAACTGTTTTAGTGTAGTCGTTGAATGAATGAATCCATCAAAATATGCATTTATCCCCTCACTTCCCTGCATAGATAACATACCCGCCCAAAATATATCTTTCACATAAGCAGGCACCCACATTTTTCTCTCTAAATACAATCCGTCTAACCATGTGTTATCTTGAAGATCAAATTTCTTAATGAATGCGTGCCAATCACTTTGGAACTGCTCAATTGTCAACGAATTGTATACAATCCTGTGAATGCACTTACTCATTGACTCATATGCCTTGTACCCACTAAATTTTTCGTGTATCTTCTTCATAATATGCCAAATGCACCAACGATGTCGTGTCTCAGGATATACACATGTGACGGCATTTTTTATGGTCATAGATTGATCTGTAACCATCGCCTTTGGAGCAGAACCCCCCATACATGTCTTCCATGTCTCGAACAGCCATGAAAATGATTCTATATCTTCATGAGAGATCAATCCACATCCTAACAAGATAGACTGACCATGATGATTCACACCTACAAATGGAGCAAATTGCATGTCATACCTATTTACCAGATATGTGGTGTCAAACGTAATAACATCACCAAACTCTTTAGCTGCTGCCCTACTCCTCGCATCTGCCCAAAATACGTTCAGTACTCTACCATGATCATCAATCTCCATAGCATAAAAGAAATCAGAATTGTCGATTGTCATCTTCCTGAAGAAATTTTGCATAGCCTGAGCATCTCCTTCCACGAGTTGTAAGCTGCGATGTCTGCCCACATAATTTCTACAATCTTTTGAAGAAACCGAACGATTAACGGGACCCCCAACCTCATTTTGAAGTGAATCATAAGTCTTGTTAAGCATAATCTCATCTCTGTCATTTAGTTCGAGCCTACTTTTGATATGCTCATCACTGACCCGGTTGCACTTTAAATATTTAACCTTCGAAGAGCTATGATCATGATTATGGTCCAAAACAACCCGGTTAAACTTCCACTTTCCTTCCGACTTAAGAACCATTGAAATACGTGCAGGGCAATCAATTTTTGTTTGTGGCCGTGATCTGACCGGTTTACTTGTTCTCAACTTCGCCTTTCCAGCACGACAACATGCAAGTGTCACGAACCTAAATTCCCCATTAGTTCCCTTGGTAGTCGTCCTCTTGGAGACTGCAAAACCTTCTTGTTTTGCAAATCGACGGTAATAATCAGAAGCTTCATCTAATGAATCAAATAGCATTCCCTCTTTCGGTATCACAAGTCTACATGTTTCCTCACTTAACTCTTCAGGTGACAGAATTGCAGGATTATCAGAACAATTTCCCGTAATATTTGGCTCTGGAGCGTAGGGTAGTATGATGGATGACACAGAATCCATTTTGAAGCAATATAAATCTGTCACACAAAATTATAGTTAATCATTGAAATATAATTAATAAGTCGATGCCACATGAACTGCACTTGGTCACCCATCTCGATTCTGTGCTTAAAACCCATGAAAGCGGCTATTGTGCCTAAAATGCATATGCATCTTTATAGAATCAGAATGGTTGACAAGCAGATAAAACTGACGTTGATGCATTTATTATCTCAAAAGAAATTGGTTGGGTCAAATCGACACTTACTAGACACAGAAGTGGTTCACATTTTATCATAAAATGGTCCCGGATGAACTGTGACATGCCATCTCATTTCATTCTTTCTAAGAAAGCAAGTAGTTGCTTGACGGACAATGAATACAATGACAGGAAATAATTTCACATGCTCTATTGAAATGGCATACTGAATTCTGTCATGTTACTGATGCAATGCAATCCTGATCAAATGAAAGCAGTAACAGTACATCAAGCCTAAATAATAATACAATCAAGCAACACATTACCATCAATGAGCAGATGAAATACCTTGAATGAGCAGAAAAAATGCACCAATCCCTATTCTGGGTCCGTTAGATTTTGTTGACGAAACGAAGAAGAGCAATAACAGCTGCGAATACGTGAAGAATTCTGGGATTCTGATAACCCGTTTTTGCAATCCCGGGAAGTCGTCTCCTCTCAACCCCTACACCTCATCTCGATTCTGAGTGAAGGATTATGAGGGAAGAATTTCGTTGACGAAGGTTTATGGGCATACGGTTGGGGTCTTCAAATGTGTTAAAATCCCTAAGGCGCCGTGCGCCGTGCGCCGTGCGCCGTTCTTCTAATGCTCCTTGCTCCCTACTCTCACTATATTTTTTGAAAAAATAAAAATGATAAAACGTACTTAAAAATTTTGTCCTCAATCCACGACATTTTAATTTGCAAAAAGGTAGATACACCCAATTTTGAGAAAGCATTGGACGGTTCGTAGGGGGTCAGGATTCATTTAGCGTTTAAGCGATTTAGTCGCCCGCTTAATCGCCCCAAAGCGGATACTTATGCGGTATTCGGGCTGAGCGGAGGGCGACTGCCCAGCACCTAAGCGGTGCCTAGGCGAGCTGAACGACCTACTTCTCGAACAGAGTATACACCTAATCAAATTACACGAAATTTTGTATACAACATAAATAACGAAAAAAAAGCATAAAAGGCATTTACACTTTTATAAGTGGAATGTCACTTATAGTAAAATAAACCAAACCAAACCAACATACCGAATCTGGGAAGAGTAAGATGTACGTAATCATATTTCCACCCCTTACCAGGGGTGAGGAGATTGTTTCCGTAGAGACCCTCAGATCGAAAAAAAATAAAAAAATAAAAAAATAAAATAAAATAATAAATAATAATAATAATCATAGTAATAGTATTACTAATTATAGTAATAATAGTAATAATCCTACTAATAGTGGTAATAATAGTAATTATTATTATTATAACAATAGCAAAAGGAATAAGCAAATACAACAGAAATAAACTACTTACCTTAACCATACACTAGTTGAACAAGCGCATACAAAAAAAAGCGCATATAGCTCAGGTAAATTTGCATGAGGCTCGTCAAAAAAACTTTATACCATATACTGTTGATATTTCATCTATCAGCTGATTTATGGTGTTTCTGTGTAGATCTGAGCAAGGTCGGAGGACCTCACAGTGATATCGGAGCGAGATTACCGCTCTGATCTGGTTTTCAGAAATCGTATGCATGTCTCAGATCTGTTGAGATAGATCTGAGGTTTTTGTCGGTAGATCTATTATTAACAGTTGAAATCTCTCGTTTATCTACTTTATCAGTTAAAGTTCAACGGTTTATTGATCTTTGGATACTAATTATCTTCTTCTTGTAGTTGTTCGTCAGAATTTTAGAGGACCTACACATCTCTCAGTCAATTTCCAAGATATTGGTTTGTATCTGATCATTACTGTTCAGTCTGGTGCTTTCTGAAATACTGTTTATGTGCAATTAGTCGTGCAATTAGTCTCTTGCATGCGTGAATTGATAACTGGTTGATATAAGATTGTGGTTTATCTTTGCGAAATTGAGACTTGCGTATACTTGCTACTTGTGGCTAGAAAGTTGCATGCCCAGGTAGTGTTACTACATTTCTGGAGTTACGAGATATACTACTGTTTGGAATTGTCAGCTACTTGCCTCTTGTGAAAACCATCCTGTTTTCAAAAACTGTAGCTATTTGTTGAAACAGTGCTCGAAAACTGCTCGTTTTTTAAATTGCTGAGTTTTTCAAAGATAAAACATTACTTATAGTTGTGGTCTTTTCTTTAAAGTCTGCTACTGAATATTTTTTCCGCTGCGCATTTATCTGCAAACTCTAAGAAAGTTTTATCAAGAAATCGAGGTCTTGAGCAATTTTCTGAAATAACTGCTACTTGATTGATCTTTGAGAAGATTTAAAGGTTTTCAAACCTTATCTGAATTAATTTGAGTGACTGCTATACTGTGCTCAATTCTGTGCTTATTTGCTATTTGGAAAGGCAAGAAACAGGAAACAATACCAAAAAGGGAAAAATTCCCAAATGAAGGAAAAACAGGGAAGGAAAAACAGGGAAGGAAATAACCCCCAGGCAACAGAGTTAAAATTAATTGAAAGTAGATTGAGACCTATACACATGGCCTTCTGTAAGTCCCCTATTAGCCCTTTCTGTACACTTTCTGTGGGCCTGTGAGCCAGAGGTGGGCCTATGAGCCAGAGTTGTTTATTTATTGCTTTGTGCCCATGAGCACTATCTATTTACTGCTCTCGTGCACGCTTTAGCACAGACGACGTGTGAGGTATTTAGCCTATATTTATTATTGCTTTGTGCCTGTGAGCACCTTACTTGTTACTGCTTTCAGGTTTTTTTATATTTGAGTGATTTTAGGGATCTTAGAGAGGAGCCCTGTGAAGAGAACCCTTGAGGACCTCTGTGGGACATCTCGTGCTTGCGCCAATCTATAATTAGACTCGCCTTGACATTGCCAGTTTTTCAAAATTGTGTGGACTCTTGAAAAAGAATTTTAAGGCTTAAAGATAGTCTAATTAGAACTTGAACCAATTTGCTTATTGTGAGAACTTGATCTACTTGAGTTACTGCACTTCTTTGCTTGTTGTGTTGTCGGAAACTATCTGTGCTAATTTTAAGAAATATTAGATATGTCAACTAGAGTTGAGATTACACTATTTGATAGGAAGGGTGACTTCACTAGTTGGGCTTGGCGCATGAAAACTGTTTTGTCACATTATAAGGTTCATTATACATTAAAACCTATTATGGATTGAACCTACAAATTTTAATTCTATCTGATGCTGTTATTCGTAAGTTAGATGGATTGGCCTAGTCGTTGGGAGAAATTGCATGAAATTTATTCTTCTAAAACACCTGTAAATCTAATTTTTGTGAAAGGGTCACTGTTTTCTTATAAAATGGATTCAGAAAAGACAGTTGAAGATAACTTGGATGAATTTTTTAAACTCATACAACTTTTAAAAGAAAGTGCGCATGATATAGATGAAGAGTCTTTGTCTATGATTTTATTGAATTCTGTGAGTAAATATTTTCTTGTTGTTAAAAATGCATTTAGATACTCTGGTTCGGTTCCTAAGCTTGAGGTAATAATAAGTGGGTTAAAGTATCGAGAAATAGAGCTAAAGAATGCTAAACGTGTTTCAAATGTTTTATATGTTAAAACAGAGATTAAGAATGTTTCTGAAAAGTCTAAAGTTAAAGCTAAGAATGTGAATCTGGGTCAGAATAGATTTCCTTCTAGAAACAACATTTTGGCAAAGTAGGAACTTTTCTATAGGTCAACAGTTTCAGCTGAACAAAATTTTTCAAAATTCATCTAGCTTCCAACATTCTGGTTTTAGTATAAATGATTTTCAGCCTAGGTGCACTTACTGTCATAAACTGGGACATGTTCAGAGTAATTGTTTTGCACTTAATAGAGATGTTAGATATCAAAATGTGAATCAAACAGTTAGGAATGGACAAAATAATTCAAATGCACTTTTTGTAACTGATGTGACTGGTCAGAATATGCCTGAAACTAATAGAAATAATTGCATGATGTCATCTGGTCAAAATGTAAATAATTTTCATGATAATGGTTAATGTTTACAAAATGTGCAACATGCTTGTATGAATGCAAATCACAATCCTGCTTGGCACCAGTCTTTTGAAAATGTAGGTGATGCGGGTTTTGAGTCTAGAAACCAAGTCAACTCATCTTGTAATCAACTTGTGTATGATTCTGCGTTTTATGTGAATAGTCACAGGGAGGTGGAGAAGTTAAGTGAAACTGAGTTTTTTTCGAGGAAACATATTTTAATGATAAAGACTTGACTGAATTCTTGTTAGAATATGACAAATTTAATTTTCAAGAAGAAGATAAAACTGAAACAGTAGAGGGGTTAGTTTCTGATGGTCCATGTCATGAATATGCTCTAGCAGTTTTTGATATTGAAAGTCCGAATGAGTGGGTCCTAGATTCAGGCTGTACTTATCACATGTCTCCAAATTTGAACTGGTTTAATAACTTGAATAGGTGTAAGAGTGGAATGACTATTATGGGAAATGATAATATATGTGAAATAAAAGGTACAAGTTCTGTTTCATTAAAACTGGACAATTGGGATAAGGTGAAACTGACAAATGTGAGATATATTCCAGAACTTAAAAGAAACTTAATTTCTTTGGGTATACTAGAGGAGTCTGGTTACTGATATTCATCTAATAATGGTGTCCTTTCTGTGTTTAAAGATAATTCTGTGGTCTTAACAGGAACTAGGAAAAACAGATTGTATTTTTTGAATGGGAAAACATTTTCTGAAAGTGCTCTTTTAGTGACTGAACCTGATTATACTAAGCTTTGGCATTTGAGATTAGGACATATGAATGAGAAAGTTTGAAGATATTGCATGATCATGGTCTTTTAGGGAAACACAAATTTAACAGCTTGTCTTTCTGTGAATTATTCATTTTAGAGAAACAACATAGACTTAAGTTTCCTAAAGATATTTATGTTTCTAAGTAATGTCTAGACTATGTGCATTCTGACTTATGGGGTCCTGTGAGTGAGTCAACGTATAGTGGTGCAAGATACTTTATATCTGTTGTAGATGATTTCAGTAGGAGAGTTTGGGTTATACTTTTAAAATCTAAAGATCAAGCTTTTGGTAAGTTTAAGGAGTGGAAACAATTGATTGAAACTCAGAAAGGTTTTAAAGTCAAATACTTAAGAACTGATAATGGTCTAGAATTCTGTAATTTGGACTTTGATAATTTCTGTGCACTTCATGGCTCACTCAGTTAGGCACACACCACAGCAGAATGGGGTAGCTGAGCGCATGAATAGAACCTTGCTAAATAAAGTTAGAT
>JAOYMZ010064703.1:0-12676 GCA_025802335.1 Pinguicula primuliflora
TGAAGCCAATTCCATGAAAGCATTTGAATCTTGTACAAGAGTTCTTCAATATTTGGATCCTTTCCTTCGAAATGATTTTGATTTCTTGCATTCCATATGACCCATGCCACCACAATCCAGATGGATTTCCAAGTTTTCAATCTGATTTCCGCAGGTTTCTTACTTTTGAAATCTGCCATGGTCGATGCTTCGCTTGTGCAGGTACACTTCGTCCATTCTTTGATCTTGTGCTAGACATTTTATGTAATTTCACACTCGAAGAATATGCACTGTTGATTTTCCTCTGTACCTTCTTTCTTGCATAAGTGACATTTGATTTGTACCTCTTCATGGATCACTTTTCTGCGCTTGAGATTGCTCTGTGTTGGTAGACTATCTTGCATCATTTGCCATATGAATATATTGATCTTTTGTGGCACTTGTCTGCATCTTGTTGCTAGGATTTCCTGTACTTTGTCATTTGTCCACATAGCTTGCTGCGTTTTTTTACATTATCCAGTTATAGCTCTCGTTGACTTGATAGCATGTTGTTTTCTTATCACCATAATTTCATTGACCATCTTTGTCTTGTTTCAACTGATATGTAGGTAGTAGTTCCTGTAGTTGGCATAAGTTCTCCTCTTCCAGTGTGTTCAGATTTCGTTTCCATTCAAGATTTCATGTCCATTTTCCTTTTGCTTTGTTTTTCTATACAATCTTGGATAAGCACTTGCTAGTGTTTGATCGCCGCCTATCCAACCTTCTTCCCAGAACATAATTTCATTTCCTCTTCCTGCATTTAATTGCCAATATTGTTGGAAACATTCTTGTGATAGTACCTGTGTTAAATCCTGCCACCAGATAGAGTCTATCTTTGTTGATTTGTTTCTCTTGACCTGCTTTGCATTCCATCTTGGACGCTTCTAAGCTCCCTTATTTTTCTAGTCTTTATGTTGCCTTGATGTCCATATCTCGATCTGATAACTTGTTTCCATAATGGATCTTTGTCATCTGTGATTCTGCTCATCCATTTCCCCAGCATAGCTTGATTAAAAACTTCTAGATTCTTTACTCCGAGTCCTCGTGCTTCTTTGTTTCGGGCAATTTTCTCCCATTTCACCCAGTGAACTTTTCTTTTGCTTTTATGTTCTCCCCAGAAGAACTTTTTTTGCACTCCCTCAAGAATTTTTAACACATTCCTAGGTACTATATATATAGAGAAATAGTAACACGGTAGACTAAAAAGTACAGAATTAATGAGTTTTAACCTACTCCCCACAGATAACATAGAGTTTTCCCATCTTTCCATCCTATTTCCAGTTAAGGAATAATACTTACTCTCAGTAAATGCACGGACTGTTGTAGGTATCCAATAAGTTACTCTACTAACTTTTCGAGCTCATTTGATGCGGAAACGTAAGGCTGACATCAACAACTCCTTCCATGGAATCACGTGTGTCTGAGTCAAAAGAGTTAAAGAAGATGGATAAGCTTTGTTAAAATATCCCACAACAGAAATGAATGGGAGGAAAATGAGGTGTTTTTTTTGTATGCCAAGCTTATAGTGTCGAATAAATGCTTATGATGTCGAAATTTATTTTCAGTCATCGGATACATTATCTGACGGCTGAGATTAGTTCACTTAAGTGAACCAGATTCGGGTCGCGGGTTATGACCCACACTTAAGTGTATTGATCTCAGCCATCGGATATGTTATCCGACGGCTGAAAATAGATTTCGACAATATAAGCATTTATTCGGCACCATATATTCGGCATGTGAAAAAAATTGGGAAAATGAGGTTTAAATAGAAATAGTGAGAATATATTAAATACCTAAATCCATTATTACTACCAAAAATTGCATTCACACACTAGACCCAAATTTACCAAACTACGATTGTGCTTGATATTTCTTTTCGGGGCCCGAGAGATTGGTTATGGGCTGGGCCTAATTTCCCAATTTCTAAGAGCTATCCGTGATGATCCATGCATATCCATAAGCAAGAGCAAACAACCTTTTCCTCATAGCAGGCCTAGGGGTGGGCAAATGACCTTTGGACCTTAGGATTGTCCCAAGGCCCGAATCCAAAAAAAAAAAGGAATTCGGAATGGGTTCGTACCCTAAAAACAGGTCCTGAATCTAATTCGGGACAAGATCGGGCCGGTTCCATTTTAAATGGGACGGGCCGAACTAAAAATAATAAAATATTAAAAAAATTAATTATAAAAACTTCACTTGATTGTTATAAAAGCTTCACTTAGTTGTTCCCTAATCTTGCATTTTATCGAATTGGTTATTTAAATTCAGAGAATTTATTTTAATTTATGTCTTAATTGATTGTTTGGAATCTAGATAATTGATTTTAATTTATATCTTAATTGGTTGTTGTAATTCAGGGAATTGATTTTTTTTGTGATTGAGTTGAATCAAGTCTTAGGTTTGTTTTCAAGTTGTGCAATAAAAAATAAACATTATTTTTTTTATTCGGGCTTGGTTGTTTGTAATTAAGGGAATTCATTTTTTTGTGATCGGGTTGAATCAAGATTTAACATTGTTTTCAAGTTGTGCAACAAAAAATAAACATTAATTTTTTTAATTCGGGCCTCGGGCCGTCCCGAGTACCGAAGTCCCCAACTTGTTCAGGACTTCGGACTTCGGGACGGGATCGGGCTCAAAATTTTGGGCCCGGACCAAAATGAGACGAAATTGGGATTCGGCAAATCTCGATCCCGAATCCCGAATGCCCACCCTAAGCAGGGCTAGCATGCACGACAAATACCTTTGTCTGCTGCATTCTGAGCATGTTCAGTTCTTTCATTATGAAAATGTCATCGGACAATGTAGGAATGCCATCTATATAAGCCATTCCAACGTTGAAACTTTGGAATGCTTTTATGAGATGAGGAAGGAACTGATTTCCTCCATCGTTCTTGTAGACAAAAAGAGAGAAAAGAACAACAGATTTACGTGGTTCGGCAGTCACCTACATCCACGAGTGGATTTTCCTTATGTCTTTCATCACAACTTCTCATGTACATATAAGGCATAGGATTGATTTCCATGATCGCATCAATCCCTTAATTATAGGGATACACTACTATTAAGGTAAGATTTATAATTATCTTTACATTATTTACTTATTTAGTTTCAACACTCCCCCTCGTTTACCAATCGCTGAACCGAAAGGGCCAACGGAAGAAGAGTTTGCTGCTTTGCGACCTCCTGGCATACGTGCAAGAGTCTGGACACCAATCTGGGCAGCAACATCGTGGCAAATTTGGCACAGAAGAAACAAAAATCAATTTTCCGATGACATACAGCGAAGCCAAGAAATCATCCACACAATCCAATTCCAATTGTGGTTTTGGTATAAATTGAAGACCAAGAAAAGAAATACAGTGTTTGTACCTGTCGAATTTTGGATCAATGATCCATGTCTCATTCTGCAACAACTCTGATAGCCAACGACGGTTGAAGGAAGCCGAACAAAAAGGCCGAACAAAAAAGCTCCTGTGATGAAGGAAGAAGTCGTTTTTTTGGTACATATGTAAATAGGAAAAAACATTTTTGTTTCTAATAAAATTAAATTTTCAATTGTAAAAAAAAACACTCCCCCTCGTTGGGTGTGAGATGTCTAAACGCCCAACTTGCATAACATATCTCGTAACACGTGCCCATTCACTGCTTTTGTCAGAATATCTGTCAATTGATCATCAGATCGTACAAAGGGAAGTGTAATACATCCGTCTTCAAGTTTCTCTTTGATAAAGTGACGGTCCACTTCTAAATGTTTAGTTCTATCATGTTGGACTGAATTCTGTGCAATCTGGATGGCTGCCCGATTATCACACTTCAGGAGGCATGCTTGGGATGGTGCAAACCCCAATTCAGTCATCAATTTACTGATCCATAAAACTTCAGTCACACCTCGAACCATACCATGAAATTCAGCCTCGGAACTTGACAGGGCAACTACCCTCTACTTCTTATTCCTTCATGTAACAAGATTCCCATCAATAAAAGTAAAGTATCCGGAGGTAGACCGATGATCAATGAGATTACTAGCCCAATCTGCATCTATATAAGCTTCAATCCTCAAATGTCCATTTTTTCGACAAAGAATCCCAGTGTTACGAGATCATTTTAAGTATCTCACTATCCTCAAAGCTGCATCCATATGTTCCCTTGGGGGATTGTGCATAAACTGACTCACAATCCCCATAGCATATGCAATATCCAGACGAGTGTGGGCCAAGTAGATCAATTTTCTCACTAAGTGTTGAGATCTCGCCCTGTCTGTACTTTCAGCTCCTTCTACAATTTTAAGACCAAGATTCATAACAATAAGGGTGTCTACAGGCTTACATTCCAAGAGTCCAGTCTCCACAAGTAGATCTAGAATATACTTCCTCTAAGAGATGTAGATTCTTTGTTGTGAGCGAGATAACTCAATACCCAGGAAGTACTTGAGCATTCCTAAGTCTTTCATTTCAAATTCTTCGAAAAGATTTCTTCTCAAGTTTTCGATCTCCTCTGTATCATCACTTGTGATAATCATATCATCAATATATATAATAAGGCCAGTAATGCATTGAGCTCAACGTTTTAGGAATAAGGTGTGATCGGCGTTGCTCTGTAGATAACTATACTTCTTTATTGCCACGATAAATCTTCTGAACCAGGCTCTGGAGGACTGCTTCAACCCATATAAAGATTTCTTGGGTCTACACACTTCATTAGATCAGAAGGTATTAGTTTAGTCATGAGTTTGAGATGCTTCAACCCATATACACATTTCTTGGGTAAATCTTCCGAACCAGACACTTTATGTTGATGATATGTTTATTGCTTCTCATGACAAGTTATTGATTGATGATTTGAAGGCTCAAATTAGTCATGAGTTTGAGATGAAAGACCTTAGACCAGCTAACAAAATTCTTGGAATGGAAATTCAGCGTGATCGTCAGGCTGGTGCTCTATTTCTATCTCAGAAAAGTTATATTGAGATAGTTCTTGAAAGACACAATCTCAATACTTGCAAACCTATTTCTGCACCGTTTGCTTCACATTTTAAGTTGTCCTCAAGTAAGTGTCCTATTAATGAAGATGATAAGGACTATATGTCACATATACCTTATTCTAATGCTGTTGGAAATTCATGTATGCTATGATCTGTACTGGACCCGATTTGGCTCATGCTGTTAGTGTGGTTAGTAGATTTATTCATAATCGTGGTAAAGAGCATTGGAATGCAGTGAAGTGGATTCTTTGTTATTTGAAAGGGACTCTTGATGTTGGTTTATTATTTGACAAGAATTCAGTGAAGACAAATGATATTGTTGGGTTTGTTGGTTCTGATTATGCTGGTGATCTTGATAAAAGAAGGTCTATTCCTAGCTATATATTCTCTTTATGCGCTTCTGCAGTTAGGTGGAAAGCTTCGCTTCAATCTATTGTTGCTCTTTCTACTACTGAAGGTGTCAAAGAAGCTATTTTATTGTGAGGTCTGATTTCTGAACTTGGTGTTCCACAGGATATTATTACTGTTTACTGTGATAGCCATAGTGCTATTTGTTTGACCAAGAATGATATGCATCATGCCAAGACCAAGCATATTGATATCAAGTACCATTTCATCCGTAAAGTCGTTGCTGAAGGCAAGATTATTGTGGGAAAGATACATACTGACGAGAATCCTGTAGACATGCTTATAAAGCCATTATCTAATACCAAGTTCAAGCATTGCATTGACTTGATTGGTATTCACGGAGCTTAGCACCTTTCGGGGTTTATGGAAAATAGTTCTATGGATGTAGAGTCAAGGGGAGATTTGTTAGAATATTACTCTAGTTAGGACTCTATTTATTTCTACCTATAAATAGGGCCTCATGTACTTGTACTCTATGACACTTCATAATAGAATTGTTTTCCCGTGGTTTTTTTCCTCTCTACATTAGGGAGGTTTTTTCCACGTTAATTCTTGCGTCTCTTATTCTCTTAACCCTAACAATTGAATATCCATCCTATAGAGATTTCACAAATTTTCATAGACAAAAGTCTCAATTTTGGAGTGTCCATCCTATAGAGATTCCAGAGTCGGTGCCGAATTTTGATTACTGGTGAAATACATGTTAAATTTATAGCTTATTTGGACAATAAACCCGATCTATTTACATATTTTTTTGTTATAACCAATGTATGACACTACTTATGAAGGTCAATGAACCAAATTGATCCGGATTCCAAGCATATGCACGAAGATATAATAGACATCCTTTTTTATAACTAAATGGTTGTATTCAATATCTCGAAAAATTGTACATTTACATCAAGAGATGTTCATCTTAATCAGTTATACATCCTCAAGGTCGTATATAGATCTTCATGGTAATAACCGGGTCTCGAAGCCAATCTGCAATTGAGCTGGCTAGAGACACTTTGGAGTGAGCTGTCAGTCAATACCATATATTAAGTTTGATGCTATCAGATGTATTCACTGCAATTTCATTATCGAACCTTACACAATTTTGCTCTTGTCATAGATGTCATATCGTGGAGCTCCATATAGCTTTCAGATATCCGAGCATGCTTTACTTCTTACTTGCTTTAGGTGTCAGTAAAGTACTCCAGGGGAGATGATTTGCAATTTAGTTCAGTTTCTGTCCAGCTATATATGTCTTTTCAGATATCAAATATAATAAATACATCTAAAAGTATGAATGACAAAATTTTTTTTATTGTAGTTCATCAAAACAGGATAATAATCAAGGACTAGTCATAAATAAGCAGGTCCCGATTTCCATATGTGACCAAAAATGCTTCATTTTGCATCAAGCATTAAGGAAAAATTCACACTATTTTGGGTAACGAAAATCTGACGGTAAGAAGGGGATTGATTAAAAAACACAACAATGTTTTGGACTCTCGGGAGATGAAAGGTCACGTGAAAAATCCATCTGTTCCTAACGAGGCCGTATGGCTATAGCTATGTCGGCGCCACATCTGGCGATGGTACCTCACCAATCGATGGCAAATGAAGAGGGAGGAGACAGCCCTCAAGATGAACAAACTGATGAGTTCCAACACCAGATGGTGATTGATTTTGAGAACCCGTGGACTACATTTACGGGAAATCAAACAGGAAAAGCCCCCAGGAAAATCAAAACCCACCTGCTGCTAGCGTACGGAGAGGCCTCCCTACTTTCATTGAGAAGTTGAGAGCAAATTCGCTCTCAATTTTCATGTCAAACTTCCATCCCAGTTGGACAACTCTGGAAATATGGTAGTTCTTCAACTCCTTCGGTAAGGTTACCGACGTCCATTCCTTGCCCAGAATGATGTTTAAGAATAATTGCTTTTGTTTTGTAAGATTTGTGAAAACATTGGATATTCAAGCAATAATTGGGAAAACAAATGTTATGAGGATGGGCAAATACCAGTTAAATACCAGTATCGCGCGCTCTACAGGCCAGATTATTGGAAAATCCATATTTGTGTCCCTAGAAGTATAGTTCCCTGTATTGGATAAACCTACAAGACCTGAGCCTGAGGAAACTATAGAAGTGATGTGCTTCACTCCCAAGACAAATGCAATCTCATGGTTAGATACTTGTTTAGTGGTATTCCCATCCCCAGTAATAGACCTGAAATCGATAAGCAACACTTTGGTTCAGCAAGGCTATGATACAACTCAGTTGCTCGCTTAGAGGGAGGCGAGCTGTTGCTTCAACTGAAATCGACGGATGACCAGCTTCATTTATTGCAATACACGGAAACAGCTAAAATGATGAATGTCCACAACCTCAGGCCTTGGAAAATGATCAACAGGAAACTAGTGCGACCAGCAAGGATCCAAATAAAGGGTGCACCTCTTCATTGTTGGGGTGATGAGTTTTTTAGCAAACTTGGAGCCAAGATTGGGACAGTAGTAAAAATTGACGAGGGAACAACTAAAAAGAGTGAGTTGATGTTCGGTCGAATATAGATCTTGACAAGCACTCACCAGTACATTTGAAAGATGATAAAAATTGAAACTGAAGCCAAGAGATTCCTGATAAATATGGAGGAGGAAGTGAACGAGCCAAAACAAAGTGCCCATGTTAAGAAAATCTGGCATAAAGTTAAACCCCGCACTCTGTCTACTAAGAAATGGCCACTATGCCCACGATTGTACGTGGCCATGTGGGACTGGGGCTGACACACTACAACCACCTGGATCTTCATTGGAGGACATCTTACCACCACTGGAGATGGGATAAATAGCAACATTGAATGTCACTTCAAGTCTCGAGCCGAACTTTCCTTCCCAAGCCAAATTGCTGCAAGAATTGGCAGAAGACATGGTGGGCCGAAGCCCAACGATATTCGAACGAGTGGATTTGGGCCAATGCAATTTCAGCACAAATAAAATATTCGAACCAGCAGCTCCAAAGGAAAATGTGGGCCAGAGGAGTATAAAATTGAGCCAACCAGCATACAGAGCTATCAATAAGGCCATCACCTTCGGATGAGTAGACCAGAATGAAAACCCGACAGCAATTGTCACACGTAAGGAAAATGCACAAGAATATCGGAAGCATCGAATTGAGAAGATGCGTCAGCATAGGCAGAAATCATCAATTGCAAAAGCACAAGTGTGCGAAAATGCAAGTGCGGGTAACTCGATTTAGAAGAAGAAGCTCGAGAAACAATATTTTTTGTGCAAGCATTCAGAGTTGAGTTTTAGAGAAACACATGGATACATTGATTCAAATGGAACTCAAGGATAAAGAAAATTGTAAAACAAATGAGTAGTTGCTAGTGTAGCCGCTGGACGTGCGAGAATGACCGCAATAGTGATTTTGTATATTATTTTTCGAGCAATAAAATAGTTACCTATCCAGAAAAAAAGAAGGGGATTGATTTAACAATGATGCCGGGGGTGGCCACCCCCTTGAACGATACCTGGGAAATTTTATTAAAGAGTATACTTTAATCTATTGTATCATGAATTAAATTTATATATATTTAATTAATTTAAAGTTCCACGCCGATTTCACTTGATGCGAACTGCCGTTGGTCTACCTTCCAAGAGGTAAATTTTTCAATGTATCCTGTCAGAGTAAAAGAATTGCTAAAATGCCCAGCCGCGCAATAAACAACAGCGCGGCAAGGCCCGCGCAATAAACAACAGTGCAAATTTTAATCTGTGTTGTTGCCTTGTGCGCGCCCCAAAAAAGTTTTGACACACCACACACAAATACAAAATTACACACAGTCTTGCTTTTTCTCTATCCGCATGCTCAGAGAAGAAGACCATCTTACTGTACGTAGCGGCGGAGCACATGAATTCCATGGCAGATATGGTGTTATTCATCAGCAAGCACCACCCCTACACCTCCATCATTGCTGATGAACACCTCTGCCGCCCTCCGTCGTCTACCACATATTTTAGAGAACAACGGCCATAAATTTTCTTTTTTGTACAATTCATTTTCAATTGCAGTTAGGATTTTGTCAGATTCTGGACTGCGGGGGCCGGGGAAGTTCAGTCTTAACGGGGGGATCTTTGAATCTGTAATTGGTCCATGGAAAGATCTGGTCTTAGCAGAATTTCGAAGAAGTGGGCTACAATCCGGTTAAAAGCCAAGACGGCTAACCCTATCAAAATTTCTGGGTGTAATTCAGAATCCAAGTATCATCTCCTATCCCAAGGTCTGCAAAGAGGGCACAAGACAAATTAATGATAGCCCTGGAATTTCTTTGATGGTTGTCTGGGGGGAAGTCGAAAGTTTCCCTACTTTGACGGCAATGGCAGGTGATTCTGGTGGTGTGGTGATCGTAATTGGGAGCGGAAGACAATCGTGATTTTCGGATTTATTCTTGAAAATCAAACCCATGGCCTCCATTTTTACCCACCGTTCGAAATATTGTTGTTCTTGAAGCCGTCGTCATATCTGTTCTACTCGTCGGCTCTGGAGAAGAAGACATGACTGTCAGATTCGAAAATTAAAACTGTGGAGAAGAAGGGAGCGATGATTCTGTTCCTATTCTTGCCGGAGACATTCCGATTGAACAAAGTGGAAAGAGAAAAGTGTGCGTAATAGTGTGTAAGTGTGTGTTATGTCAGAAAAATTAGAATTTTTTTGGGCGCGCGCAAGATAACTCTGCGAAACTAAAGAAAGCGTTGTTGTTTACTACGCGGGTCCTGCCGCACTGTTGTTAACTGCGCGGTAACTTTCTCAATCTGACAAGGCACATTAAAAAATTTACCCTTCTAATAAGTCCATCAAAATGGCGCCGTATAAATCAAAAGAAATATAATAAAATAGTGAGGCGTGCAATTAAATTTAAAATATGTGTAGTTTTAATATGAAATTGATATTAGTTGTTGGATGGTATAAGATTAATTCGAAAAAGTATTTATTCAACCAAAACATTATGCATAACAATGCGAGTTAGAAAAACTTTTGGTTACGTATATATTCGCGACAATGATAATTAGAGTCCCAGTCTTGAGTAATATTACAAATTCGACAACGAAAATTTAAATTGGTCAAACAATTTGAAAACTTATACATAAGAGATCAGAAGCCACATATTTTAGCATGGTCTCGGCGACGAACTCAATTAAGGACTACTTAACCCAAGAGAAAAAGGTAAACAAAATTATCGATGACTATACAATCGAAACCACGCCTAAGCACATGTTTATTCATTTCTTATGTATAAGCTTTGCAATAATATGAACAATTTCAATTTTAGTCGTCGGAATTGAAATATTATATACCATAGTGAAAATTGTGGGCTGTATGACTGACCAAATGAACGTTTCTGATGATAATTAGCCACTATTGTTTACTTGGTCGTCTACCTCATGGATCACGTGTCTGGTTTGATGCCTCTCTCCCATGTTGATCGTGCGACATGAGTAGGGCTATGGGCAGCGGACTCCAAGGGTTCATTTATCTGTGCCGCCTCCCGTCGATTCCCTTGTATACAAAGTCCTTTTACTGCCGAGTTGTTGGCTTTGCGCGAAACATTATTCTTTACCGCTGATATGCAAATTGAAAACTACACAATCTAAGGGGATGCCATGAACGTCGAGCTTGCGATTTATGATGAGTTCGTTTGTCCTTAGTCATGTCGATCTCTTTTAGATGATGTTAAGTCCTTATTATCGTCTTCGACTTGCTTAGGGATTTTTTGGTGTGGTAGGGCTAGTAACTCTGCAGCTCATGTACTTGCGGCTTATGCGAAACAGTGCGCTGATGATGTATTATGGTGACATACGCCTCCATCTTTCATTCTCCCGCAGCTAGGCGATTCCTAGCGAATGAAGTATTTTTCTTTAAAAAAAATTTTGCATCACAATGCGAGTTAGAAAAACTTTTGGGTACGTTTATATACGGGACAAAAAATTCAATCCTTTTATTTTGGGTTGGACCATGACACAAGAAGAGACGTGGATTCTGCAGCAAATGGCACTTTTATGCAGAAATCTTATAACCAGGCTTATGCTTTGCTAGAAACATTAGCACAGAACTGCTATAAATGGCCTGTGGATCGTTTGGCAGGAAGACATGCACCCATTCATCAAGAGATGCACCAGATTGAAGCTTTGGCTTCAACTGTGAAAGATATTGGATCCAAACTTGAGAGCTTGATGCCTGGACAGAAAAATCAAAGCCAATCTGGACAAATCTCTGCCAGAATATAACTAATGGGGATTGGGGATAAAAGACCTGAAATCCTTCAATGAAGCATTGTTGTGCAAGTAGAGGTGGAAGCTGCTAGATAATCAGGACTCAAGCTTATGGAAAGTACTGGTGGATGATAAATATGGCGACTTATATAGATGTGTTCTCTATGAAAGAACGATAATATTGTTTAAAAGTTGCCCAACCTGGTGGAAAATGTTGCTAACACTAACCAGACTCGCTGAATGGTTCTGGATGAATGTGGAGAAATGGATTGGAAATGGTTTCAACACATATTTTGGGGAAGATAAGTGACTTGAAAAATATCGGTCTGGTGATCAATATCCTACACTCTATCATGCAGCAATGAACAAGTACATATTGATAGCTCACAAATTCAGCCAGAATTCCGAAGATATAACTTGGAACTGGTCATGGAGTAAAGAACTAAGTTAGCAAGAATTGTCTCTAGTTAATGAAATCCAAGAAAATCTAGCAGAGATAAACCTAAGTGGTACCACTGAAGATGTTTGGACTTGGCAGAAAAACAATCAGATATAATATACGGTAAAAACTGTCTACAATGAAATCTAAGAATCAATGGTGCAAGATAGTTGGAAAGAAAATACCTTGCCAAGATTTGGATGAAATTCACAATGCTCAAAGAAATCCTCCTAGCTTGGCGAATCTTCCGGAACCGAATTCCTACAAAGGAAAATCTTATCATCAAGGATGCAGACATTGGAAATGAAGTTAGATGTGCCCTATGTGACCAGCAGCTTGAATCAACACGACACCTAATTTTTGAATACTCTTATGCATGACTAATATGGAATGATACCTACCTCTGGATAACAAGTTTGTCACAGAGCAATTCCCAGCAGTTCCTTATGAGAATTTCACGAGCCATATGTTGCTTGATGAGCCTATTTCATACGCATTTTATAGGCTCATTTCACATGTGTTTTCATTGATTTATTTACCTAAACACCTATTTTGCACCTCATTTCGTGCTT
>JAOYMZ010064714.1:0-12675 GCA_025802335.1 Pinguicula primuliflora
ATGCTTGCAAAGCCACACCAAATGCTTGGGGGCAGTGAACCACCGGGAAACTGATGAGCGTTTCTAATCCAGCTTCCGCTAGAGAATTCTTCAGGGATTTCAGAGCTGGGATGGCGGCAGCAATCTGAGTAGGACCGATAGGCCTCTTGAAGCTACTCTGCATATGGCTTCCTCTGGCGAACAATGTAGAGTCCAGGCTCGGTGTTGTTTCGGTACTCCCTTGGATGGTGTTTTCCCGAAAGGATTCGTCCAAAGCCTGCAGTGCAGCTTCGTTGGTATGAGCACAATCAACAAACTGCATATCTAGATCCTCGAGTCTCTGGTAGGCATCAAGGAACCTCTTTAGTTGCCTTGGGCCAACAACCACAAGACGTTCATGTGGCGATCCCTTCAACAGTTCGTGTCTCAGAGTAAGGATTCTTGCCAGGCCCGTGTGATGATCGGCGTGGATATGCGAAATCCAGATGCATTTCAGGCCTCTAACGACATCATCAGCCCCATGGACGCCAAATCTATGCACAAGATCGAAAGACAATAATAAGACAAAGGAAAAGGGTGGAGGAATCACAGACATACCAGTAGTGTTCTAAAAGTGTTGGTGGTTCTGGCCGGTCAAGGACCGCCATGCACCTAGGTGGTGGTCTAGGAGCAGACAGCCCAAGCACTTAGGCGGCGCACGCTAGAACACTGCATACATGCATGGAGAGCTCAAGACAGTTTTTTTACCTTCGTTTCAGCTGTCCAAGTGTTCCTTCACCGCAATCAAGCAGGATACTTCCTTTTGAGAATAAATTAATGAGGATTGAACTAACATTACGATACTTTGAGGGTTGAGAAGAACCAGTCCCTAGAAGAACAATCTCCATATCTTCTCTAGTGATATTACTGAGACAGCTTGGAAGTGCACTTTCAAGGAACCATGGCTCTTCGGTTATAAGTTTGTCCGAATCGGTTTGGTTTCCCAACCAAAATCGAGCCACTTGACTAGAAGCATCCCTGATCTCTGGAATCGCCGAAAGTAGCTCATCAATGATCTCGGAAGAAGATTCTTTGTTCGGTACACATGATTTATCAAGTCCAACGCTTCTGGGGGGCCGAAGATGAAACTATTCAGAGAGAGTATACACAACATCAAATCTCCACAAATTGCATATATATTGAGTACAAAGTTCCTAACAATTTTCCGCACTAAAATCACCTTACAACAGTACTAAGCCTTCTCACAGTAACTTAAAAGACTTATGATTAGCAAAAGCACAAGATATACCAAAAAGAAAACGTACAATACCTTGAGCAGATTCTCAGCAGGAACTACTGCACCATTTCTTAAGTGATTCTGGTAAAACAAGGTGAGATATTCAGCAGAAACCAAACTAAACAGAATATGGCCCACGCCAATAGAGATATTCAGTAGAAACCGAACAAAGTGATAAAGTATACCTTTTTTGGTGGGTATACTTGAATTGGCAAGCAGTTAAGATTGTTAATAGACCAAATGCCAGGTGATGGGAAAATTTGAGGGCACAGATAATTAAGATGAGCTGCAATTTTAGCACTTGATTTCAAAATTGGGACTTCGATATTTTTCCTGCAAAAGTATGAGAACCGTCATCCCTAACTGCAGAAGCATGAGTAAACAGTCACCAACTAAGAACGCTGAGTTCAGAAACAAAAATGAAACCAACAAGCATACATTTCATGACCCGCCATAATGTGATGCGCGGCTCCAAATTTTGACATCCACATTTGGTAATCATCTGTCCCAGTGATGCGAGCAGGAGATAGATGAATTACGCAATTGACAAGTTTGGAGCCTTCAGGTACGTCATATTCGGTATCTACATAGTAAGGAGTAAGACATTGTAGTGACATTAAGTCCTGCAGATGCAACGGCGTTGGACAGTCAACTATCAACACAATTGGTCCGGGAAAAGACGGCCCAATAACATCACTTGGGTGTACCTACAAAGGGCACACGGGTTAGATACGAAGGTGGCATTGAAAAAATGGTGGAGTTTAGATACTAAGATAAAGTGCGCCAGCTTCACATCAGATATGATAACATTTCATTTCTAAAATCATACAGGATGGTGCCGCAAATGTACAAATTCAAGCAATCTACCATGACATCCCGAAGATAATCTGACTCAACAGAATTTCCATTTTGCAGCTCACCGTACTTTCGGCCAGGCCTCAAACCAAGAGCAACAGCTTTTTCTTTATCAAACTTCCCCTTAATTTCAGGCAACTCACAGATATAAACAACAGAAATATCTCCGGGTTTAGTCATATTGACAGCAGGTTCAGGAGGACATGTCCCATTGAGAACCTCTATTTGACTAGGTTTTAAGAGCAATGCTGATACTTTGACAAGTTCATCATCAACGAGGATGAAAGGATCATTCAAATTTTTTGCAATTCTACTCGGAGATCCATCGGAACCAGATGTTGAACCAAAGCTGCGTGTATGAACCATGGCAGCATTAGGGATGAACGATTTCATGGCGTCGACTAAATATTTTAAATCAGAGGGACCCCATACATTTACCTGCAGAACCAAGCGACAATCCAAAAGTTAGAATGTCATAGTTTATGGTGAGCTAAAGAATACTGAATCTATGAGATCATATTTCCACTAACAGTCATTCCTTCTTCCCCAATTCCAGCCAGAGTTAATAAGAGGCCTGAAATAAAAAGTTAAATCTTTTAATTCTTGCAATTATCCTATTTGTGCCTCAACATCATTATACAACGGAGGCCATTCATGTTTCTCCAACACGATTCACGAAAACAGACTCCTTCAGAAGGAAGTATAAGTGAAGTGGGTGATATACCTGGAAGACCACCAGCAGTTTCTGAGCACACCCGAGACAAGAATATGTGATCAATCTGGAGAAGATAGTATAAACAGGTAACACGGTTTGTTTTTGTGGCAAAACGTAGACAAAGTACATGAAACTGTCACAAAGTACCTTTGATAATTTAATTTTATGCTCGCTGCAGAAGCGTTGAAGTCCCTGAAAGAAAGATTTCAAGATCTTAATTGAGTCCAAAAGTTCCAAATAAATGATCTGAAGTACTCAAAAATCATACAATTAGAACGAAAGGCAAATGCAGGATGTCCCAGGAAACTAGGCATGTGCATGTGTAAAATTCATGACGTGAAAACTTCCAATACTTTCTCATAATTACACGAACACTGAAAGAATACTCGTATTTATATCAACTGTAATGATTTCATCAGAATTTTACTTTACTCGTATTGCAGATATTAACTTTCAGGCAATCAGAAGATCATGTTGCAGCCACTACAGCAACAGAAAACTACTGTACCTATTTCGATAAAGGACCGAGTAAAGGAACAAAAAAAATCCTATCTCTACCAAAAATTGACCTAAAATATTGTAATGGCTAGAAAAATAAGGTTAAAAACAGAATCAAGTGAACTTACTTCTCCAGCATTAAAAATAAACCTTTGATGATCAAAAAATAGTAGCACAGATGGTGATGTGTCTTGTGTATCCAAACCAGTTCCAAGTATCTGCAATATGAAGAGATTATTTTCCCACATAAAAATTCCCTTACACTTCATAGAAAAATTAAGATGTCCCCAAAGCTAGGAACTAATCAAAAACCATTTCCTTACTTGAATATAAGACAATGTGTTAGCAGGATTCAGCTTTCGAACTTTGAGATGCAGATTCTTTCTGGGCCTGTCACTGCCATCTCGACCCTCCGCTCTCTTCTTGTTGAAACCCAAAGCCTCAGTCCCCACATTCGCCCTCCCATCGCTTTCTCCCATAGCCAAGAACCCACCTTTATCACTATTCATATCCTTTGAATCCCCCGCCTGAGTTAAAGTGCTTGTTTTTCGGTTTAAACTGGGTAAATTCTTATTGTTCCTGTTCGCAGAATGAAGTCTCTTGGCATATGAAGAAAACGCCGCAAATGGTAATTGGGATCTGCGTTTCTTGAAGTAAGATGGAAGAACAAATGCGAAAGAAGAAGAAAAGCAGAATCTTTTGGGCAGAAACTTTGGAGGGGCGGAGAAAGGACGGTAGTGGTGGGAGTTAGCGGAGAGGAGCAGACGGAGGTTTGTTATTTGGGGCATACTTATTGTGAATTCTTTTGAGACATTTCCAAGGGTTTAAGGAAAAGTACTCGAAATAAAATACTCGATCAAACTTCTTTACGTGCACAAAAAGTAATTATTACCATTTTTATTTCTGGATTGAAATTTCGGGTTGTCTTGCTTTGTTGTTTTCAAAAATTAGGATCATCTAACCAAATTATAATTTGTTTTCTGAAGAAAAAAAGTCAACATTTTAATTTAATTTAATTTAATTTTTTGGGGAGGTAGGGGAAGAGGGAGCAGTGTGAATAAAGATAATCTAAGTCAAAAGAAGGTTGTGCCAGTGCTGATGAGATTGACGATTGCACTTATACATCCGGCTCAAATTCAGTCAGCAATATTACTTATAAAAAAAAAGATTAAAGATCCTCATAATTCAAGCTATACATTTATTCTTTAAGGTAGAGAAGATACAGAAAGATATCAATCTTGCTGGTACCGATGTGAGTTTTCTATCATGTTCTGTGTTTGCTAACAATCTGAGCTTCCATCTTCTTTGTTCTGTTAAGCTGTTTCACTAAGTTGAGCCGGTCCTCCGTGAAGGACCCGCTCAACTATAAGAAAACATACAAGAGTTTTTTTTAGCATATTAACAGAAACAGAATATATTTTATTATGTTTATACTTTATCATTATTATTATTATTATTATTTTCCGAGTTTGGGGTCTCCACGGAAACAATCTCCATCCTGTTGTGGGGTGAAGGTATGATTGTGTACATCCTACCCTCTCCAGACCCTGCCAAAGGACGAGATTTTAGTGGGTATGTTTAATTTGGTTTAGTTTAACAGAAACAGAACAAGAAAACATACTCTTGTAAAAAAAACATACAAGAGTATGCAGACAAGTTTAAGGGGAGAAACAGAACCCATATACCATATCCTGCATGTACTTCCGAATTGCAGCAAATATGGCAGCATGGCCAACAGCTGAAACCTGAAAACCCATTAAGGTGACATGAAAAAAAAATTCCATACAAAAAGAGAATCCATAGAGTATAGACAGCATTGCGTACAGGCAGAATCATTAGTATTGTGATGGGTATTAGTTTGACAATGTCTAGCAGAGTTGTTCTGATCTTCCTCCTCTCCCTTTTCGTAACAATACGGAGACATAATATCTTCATCAGGAACCTCAGTGTGTCTGAGATGTCAATGAGAAGCACCCTGGTTCCTATCCATACATTCTGTAAGACAAACATTTAGCTCAATGATTTGATACATATGGGATGAGTCGGAAAGCAAAGAATGTGTGAAGACTTACAACACTAGCTGCTGCAAGCATTGTGGCAGTGTTCCTGAAAAAATTTAATTTCGTAGGCTGGGATGCCCAAGTATGATATGAGTAAGATCAACCATGGTATCAGCTCCTGATGAGATTGCAACCTGTTTCTTTAGGAGTTACTTCTTAAGTGGTTTAAGGAGAGGGAGACATACAGAAGCAAGTCACTGAAGCTTTAAAGAATTTCCAACTGTTCCCTTTATCAAGCTTTTCATGAACCTGTATTAGTTTTTGAAACTCTTTTCTTGAAAAGAGAAGAAATATGCGTGAATCAGAGATATTTGAAAAGCATAGGAGTTTATCCGTTTCTGCTCTCTCTGTCGTTATTGTCGGTGAAATTTTCACCATACATTTCCCACTTACCTTCAGTTTAATACACCGTCCTAATACCTTTACTTTACCTGGGAAGATTCTTGTATTTTATCTCCATTTTTCAACTGCTCTTGTCTCTGCCAAGCATCCAATATCAGAAAAGAGTAGGCTACTGAATCAGTTCTGTTTCTTTCACCTATTCTTGGTGGATCTCTATTGAAGAAAACTAGCATAAGAAACATTTACAATCAAATTTGAAAAGTTTTCTCATCTCGAGTATCTTACTTGCCCTGTAATATCATAAGTGGACCAGTATTCCTTGGGACATGCTGACAACATGCTCCAACTAAGAACAGCAAATCTTTGGCTCTTGAGTCCAAAAGAGCATGCAAAAGAATGCCGAATGAACCATGGCCATAAGTAGTATTTCATATTACCTTCGAAGCAAAAATTCTAACAATTTACCATCCAATGAGCTGCTGCAGTGGGTGAACGCTGAAATTACATCATAACATGTGTAAACAGCACACTAGGTAAAAAAAACAATTCAGCCTGAACCGGATGGTGTTTAGATATCCTCTTTTGAGACGAATGGGGATTATAAGAAGCGAATAGATCGAGCCATCCACTTTCATCAACTGTAACTGTCGACATGAAACTTGTGACCAACTGGTTTACTGCAATGTTTTCCGTCCATAGAGGTTTTTACTGACCTCCCTAAGGAGCTGATACAGAGAGAGAGTTCCAAATTCATGGTGTGTGAAGAGGATACCACACTCTAAGTAACTGCAAGAAATGAGCTAGCTGCTTCAAAATATCAAAGATGGTTGTGACAGAAAATAACGGAATGCAGATGTAGTTTACCTCAGGAAGTACTTTATTTGTTTGGCAGAACCTTTATATTGTTCCTTGACAGGAATAATCTTGACTGTCTTCCCAGATAAGAAAACAGGGCGAGAGTAGCCAAACTATTTTCTTAGATCTTAGAGTAGGAAAAAAAACAAAAACAAAAACAAAAACACTTTTAAACAAAAAGTTCAGGTGCAAAAGGCATGATGCAACACAGTCAAGAAAGTAGGGAAAACCTCGCCCGGAAGGCAATCTTTCCTTATAGTAACTCTCTCTCTTTGAAATGCTGCACAATTTTTTTTTCTGAACAAGGCCTATCCAAAATTCAAGATCTTCACTATTCTTGTTTGGACGAATTTTGCTTCCAAAATGATGTACGAAATACTCATCAAACTCAGCTTTAGTTGCCATATCCATGAGCTCTTTGAATGAATCCTCCATTGTACTCGAGATCACTGAATATGAAATTCGCCTACGGCCTTCCTTCTGAACAGCAGCACAAAAAGTGATGGTTGTAATTATTCCTGCAACACCGTCGAGTTATTTCGCATAATAAATTTCAGTAACGGAAAACAAAGCTTGGACCTTGCATGAAGACAATTCACTAATTATAAATAGTTCCAATATTTGTAAGTGAAAGTTGGTTAGATGCATTTCTTGGCCTACTAGCCTGGAACTTGACAAGGTAAATAAATGCACATAATCTTCATTCCAAACCTTGAAGTGTTGTCCAAGGACAATTTCTGAATAATGTCATGAAAGTTCTGGATGGATATCCAAGGAAGTTCCACCATTTGAAACCATTCTACCAAGTTTGGGTTTCTGGTGTTTAGTTGGCTTTCTATGTGGCCTCGAAGGAATTTCCTGACTGGAGAGAGACTAGTGCATCATGAAAACAAAATATTTAAGAGTTCGGCGGCAAAATCTTTCTGTTTAGGATGTCTTTCTACAGAAAAGATATATAAAAACTGAAGAGAAGAGAGCAACATATTTTTGACTCAACTTGCTAACAACTTGTTGAGAATCTAATGTGTTTAATGGAAGTTTCAGTGAGTCAACTTACATTTTACGGACTGGAGATGTGTTGTGGCCAGTGTTCGAGATATCGGGAGGCGGAGGCGGGGAGGCCATGGGCCACCCAGCGCCTCGGTCGACTAGTCGACCGCCTTGGCCAACCAGCACTTGTCAAGTCCGAGAGTCCTTGGACAGTGGTAGGGATCAACTCAACTAAAATACATAGTCGCTTACCAAAAAAAAAAAAACTGAACTACATAGTTCAAGTTATTAGTTAACATACTACATAAAGTTTCTCATGTCGGAACTTTCAACCGCTAAAATTGCAGTTTCAGAACATTATATACAAGCATGCTTTTTCTCAAGTAAAAGTCAACTCTCCTAACAATTGTACCTGGACTAGTGTTACTTCAAGAAAGTCGAGTGTCTGTGCGAAGATAACTAAGGAAAAAAAAAGAAGAAAAAGCTTGCAGATGCCAGAAATCGGAGGATACCAGAGACAATTTGGAAGCCATGAAAATACAGGAGCCAGAGCCCAGAAGAAGGAAACTGAGCTCGTGGTCAGTACCTATTAAATAGCGGTCAAGGGAAGAGAATAATAAAATGCTACAGCTACTTCCAGGCACTAGGGCATAGTAATCTTCACCTTTTTTCTATTTGTTCTACAAGAGGACATTCAGAGATGTGAGTTCAAATCTTCTTTACTGCTGCCATCTAGCTAAAATAACTGATTTCTTCGAATAAAATTGGGTTCGAGGATATATACTGACTCAAATCATTGTTTAGATTGGCCAAGGATTCATATTTCACATCAGATAAACAGGAACCATCATTAACCAGATTTTGAACTTCCATAGCGCCAAATGTTCAAAAGATACACAGGAGACTGGAGATTGGCAAATGAAACAAGTCCATGTTAAATCATTATCATTCCATCTTATATATACATAAAAAAAAGTGAATCATGTGATGCAATGCGCATCCTTGATGCCACAAACTTTATTTGTAGAATCAGAAAGATAGGCCAAAAATACAACGTTTTGCAACAGTATTTGAAATGCTCTGAGCTCTAAGCAATGTGAATGTAGTCAAAGAAGATAGATATTCAAGCTAAAAGAAATGTTAGCAACGTTCTTTGTTATACCCTTCCGCGGTCACTTATCATCGAAAACACCTTTGGCATCCCCTTCTTTTCCAAATCCAAGTTCTGACATGTCTTGTTTGGCCATTAAGTTCCTACAGAAGTTGATTATTGCTCATTTATGACTAAAAAGGACATGAATGTAAGAAAGTCTGAATGAAAAAAACGAGACAGGACTAACTTAGTCAAAAGATCGGAGACACGGCATGGTAGTTACTTCCAGTTTCAGTAAAAATTTCGGAATGAAGTACGAATTGAAACAAACTTATCGCAGTTAGAAGCAAGGAACAAAATAGAAGAAAAATTTGATGAGATCAAAAACATCACAAACTGGATTAATCATTACGTTCAAACATAACTAGGAATTGGCTAAATAAAACAACAGGAAAGTGAAACGTACATGTACATTCACAATAAGAATAAGGTTGTGGAATTGCCTTACAAAGTATCTGTAGGAAAATTTACGTGCTTAGTGCTTACTTTTCCATACGGCACTCCAGGTACTTCCTAGAGAATTGTCTACAACTTTCAGAATTATGTCCACTCGACTTCAAACAGCTGAGGTACTTCTTCTTTTCCTGCAGCAAATGATCTCATCTCACCAAGGGAGCAAACAAAGAGGAGTGTTCAGCCGAGTCCCTCTAATTCCAACAGGTTAGTTCAATAAAAAGATCAAGCTTAAAGTAATAAATACCAGGTCACACAGATGCATATGATCCAAAGGAAACACTCCTTTTTCGGGTGGCACGGGTCTCGCACCTCTGTTTCCTCCAAATGCTCCTCCTAGACACATTCAGCATCAAGATTCAAGACAAGCATTGGCACTACGACATAAAGTTACTCCGTTCAGGAAAGATTGAACCCCATTCATAATCATAAAGAGTGTCACTTATGTCATCATATTTGACAAAGGCTCAAACACAGAATTGCAATTAGCAAAAGAACCATACAACTGAGGAAAGAAAAGAATACAAAAATTCTGCTAACCGATTTTGCACGATCACTTTTAAGACAAGAATCAAAGGCATAACAGTAATCCAACTCAATTACCCAAATTTAGCCAACCCGGACACCCCTCAAATCACATATAGAAATCGAACTGTCGAACCCAACTGACAGAATAATCTTGCTTACCTGCACTCATCCGTAAAACTTCCAACGGAATCTCTTTTCTAAACTATTTTCCAGGATCATATACGGCTACGCAGCATAAAACCCAACTGGGCTAGGTTTATCGATTAAAAAATGAGAAAATTTGTATTCTGCATCTGCAGTTTATTCGGCCCAAAATAGTAGCAGTGGGTGTGGGTGGGGTTATTACGGCCCACCATTCCTACTGATTCTTGGTTTCTGCTTCATGAAAGAAGACGATACCTCTGCAGCGGATCTGCTTGGTCTCAAATCTCATACCCTAGGATCTTCACAATCACAACTAATTCCGATTACTTGGTACATATATATTTATTTATTTTTTGTGTATTGTTTTTGCACTGGAAAAAAAATCCCTTTTTTCATTGAAAATCATGTACAGTTTTCCCTTTTACAGTTGCCCTCTCAAATATGTACATTCCCTGGGTACATTATGAAGTGGCCTTGTCAAATAGAAGAGTCGCCTTTGCAAGTTGATGCAGAGTTCTCTCTGCGAGCGTTTGGCTGACGAATGATCACCACGACTGAATCCTTTGAGCTCCCTTTCTGGGGAAGAGTTGGCTAACAAGACCATCAGACAAAAACACAGAAGGAAAATGTAAGAATCCGATATTGAAGATGAGCATGCTTGAGTATACAGATCCTCGATCAGGGTTAGCTCAATTACCAAACCAATGTGCCATTCGTGGCTTGTCAATGCTCTGAAACTCTCTGCATCCATTTAAGGGCTCGTTAAAATGAACAAGATTTTTTACTTTTGCGCCACTGGTGCTCTACAGGCTTATTAGTTTTTTAGCGTGTGTTCTGATTACTAGTATTGATCCCATAAAAAAAATGGAACTTTCGAGCTTACAATGCTGTAAATGGGTGGCACTTTTGTCTTCGATGTTGACCTCAATGTGGGCATTACAGAGAAACGAGGAACCAGTTCTTGGGACCTAAAGATCCAACTGTAAGGGAAAAGTCAGTTTGTTTGTTCTTATGTCCGAAGTGAAGACCCAATGGTGGAATCTTTCACTCACCCAATGTAGATAAAGATCAAGAACTGTGCCCACTCTCGGACCAGCAACCGAATCCAGTAACTCTCCGGTGCACCATCCGCATGGATCAGAACCTGTAAAGCAAACTGAGAACCTCTTCTCTTGTTCAAATTCAAAATGCAATTTTACGAAACAAAGAATGTTGCATACCGCAAGTTCTAGTAATGCCACGACGTGCATCGCGCATCGAAATTTCCTGTAGAAAAAAAAAAACGAATACAGCAGGGAAGGGCTTGTCATAAATCTCGGAAGGTACGGACATCTGCTCGTAGTTATGTAATGAAAGGTGGCGGACATGCATACTTGAACATAATATACTTGGTATAAACCGCATCATGCATCATCTGGATATGCTCATCTTCAATGAAACTCAGCTGATCGCGGAGAACAACGAGATTTTGAGAGATATGGCTAATTATCACATAGAATACAATGACGTAGTTGAGCAGCAGGAGGACCTGTGAGGAAGGGGCCAAATGTAAGAATGATCCTTTCTTTTACCCCTGATAAAGATCCGAAATTGGGAAAACTCACAGAAAAGTAAGGTACAGAAGCTCTGTGTCCGACGAGGGTAAAGTAGAAGATTGAAGCCAGAGCAGCCATTTTCCGGCGCTCTGAAAGGGAAAGTCTCTGGCAGGTGATACAGTATCCATGTGAAATCAGGATGAAAGAAACAAAGCAGCAAGTATGAAATAAAACTCCGGTTATGTAGACTCCAAAGGACATCCATAAGGAGCAGGAACCGGAGTAATAGCAAGAATACCTGCAATGGAATGGAACAGAGTTAAATAACAAAAATTTGCTCTGCTCTGTTTGTCCAATCCATGAATCAATCAACTGAGGCAACACAAAATTTAAACGTTGATGTACCAGAAGAGAAAAGATAACGAGAGTTGTAGAGTTTTGATACACGGAACGAATCCCAGCATCCGCTGCAGTGTATTGGGCTATAACCCCAAAAAAGGTTCAGTCAGAGCAATGCGAATTTTGAATAGTAAAAATTTTAGTTGGGCTGCCCAGGCTACACCTCGGATCAAACCCTTAAAGGACGAGATTCATCTAACATCAGATTAACAGGTGATGATATTTACTTGGCAACGGCGGTTTATGTAAGTGTTGAGCGTCCATGAAGCGCCCGAGCAAGCCCAGATGATCATGGCGGATAAGTATACAACCGGCACTTCCTTGTAGGAGGAGTCGTGGCCGACGGTTACGACGGAGATTCCCATTTTCCGGGGACCTGAATCGAACCAAGGTTGGCAGTTTTCAGTTTAAGGTAACCGGGCAAGCAGAGAGTAGATATAGGCTTTGCTTTTTTTTTTTTTTGTATATTTATAGGCTTTGCTTTTTTATTTCTTTTTTTTTTGTATATTTATAGGCTTTGCTATATATATACGTACTAATTGCTACCATTCTGTCGACTTTTTTTTTTTTGTAAGAAGTTTTATTGATGTATATTATACAGTTTTACCATTTTTTATTTTTGTTGGGCTATGTTCAATTTAATGGACTTCTACAACATATTCCAAATTTAATTCAATTTTGTAAAATCTCATATACCTGTTGTCAATGGTCCTATAAGAATTGATATCTCGGAAGGACAAAATATCAATAAAGTGGCAAATAAATCGACACAATGCATGAAATGTAGTAGACAAGTTAGTGTCAAGAATAAAGTCACCTGAAAGAAAAAGAAAGTCCACTCGAAAATGTGAATCATAAATGATCACCAATTCAAGGCAAATATAATATCCAAT
>JAOYMZ010064725.1:0-12675 GCA_025802335.1 Pinguicula primuliflora
TCCCCTTTGTTCTTATAGAGTGGGACTACTACGCTACTTCGCCACTCCTCTGGCATCTTTCCTGTCGCCAGGATAATTTCAAAAAGAGTCGTTAGCCACTTAATTCCTACGTCTCCTAAGCATTTCCATATTGGATTAGCCACCTGCTTGCTCTTATTGGATTAAATTATGAATTGATGTCCCTTACTTTTCTTGTTCCAAAATTGAAATAAAGATGCAAACTTTTATGTTGTTTATGTGGGAAAATTAAGTAGAGTTGCGATTGGATCCGAATATTAAATCCTACTGAGCTTCGGGAGGAAGCTCACCCCCTATTGTGATCTTTGTATGCAGAATCGGAGTCCGAGGGGCCAGAACAAGAGTGAGGAGATTTGATCCAAGGTGAAACGGAGGAGTGTTGTCGTAGTTTTGGTCTCTTATGTTTTGTCAAGATGGGAATGTATTATTGTAACTATTTTGTATGACAGAAGGTTACGTTTGACGACCGTATTATTGTATAGTAATGGACTATTATGCGTGTTGGGCATATATCCTACGTAAATGAAATGGGCTCGGGTGAAGCCATAGGCTTCACTGCCCTAACGAACCTAAATTTCAAGGTGCGGATTTTCTGGTTCGTTACAGTTGGTATCGGAGTTGCTCCAGGTATTAGTTCTATGCCAAACTCCACTTCCCGGTCTAGAGGTAGATTAGCAAGTTCGTCTGGGAATACGTCCAGGTATTCTTGCACAACCGGCAACTCTTCTAACTTCCTTTGTTGCCCGGTGTGCTGATCAGGAATGCCAAGAACGCTTCATGTCCCCGATGCACCAATCGTCGTGCTTGTACCGCTGATAGTAGCTCCTCACCAGCTCGGTCCGGTTTCTTATGTGCCCCTTGATACGAGAACAGTAACTCTCCAGTGGTTGAAACACAACTGCCTTTCCCCGACAATCAATATACGCGTAGTGGGTAGCCAACCAGTCCATACTCAATATTACATCGAACCCTTGGATGCGCAGAATGGTGATGTCGAATTGATATACTTTTCCTCCGACCTGTATTCGACATTGCGGAATGAATTTTGTGGCTATCTGGGTCTGTTGAAATGGAGAAGAGACCAAGCAACGCACCGGCAATGCGGCCTGAACTGCTTGTACTCTTTTCGCAAACTGTTCTGATATGAACGACCGAGTAGTCCCGAAATCAAACAGAACGTGCGCCATGACCCCGCACACATTCAAATTGCCGATCCACAATCGGGCATTTGAACAAGAGATGACAAGTATATTCTATCATCTATCCCTCAAAATAATAACACTTCTAATAATTAATTAATGTAAATTTAGTTTTAATTAATTAATCAACTACTAAATCAATTTTAATATATATATATATATTATTTTATCTGACTTCCCGTTACTAATGCGATATATACAGAGCATATAACTAAGTTTAAGCGAAAATAAGGGTCACCTGTTATCACCTCATCCAGCCGATCCTCCGTCTACTCCTGGGTGAGCGAAAAGACTCTAGCCCGTGTTGGCGATAAGGCTGGTTTGGGGGTCGCCACAGGCGGCGGTAGTGCAGGGGCACCTTTGCTAGGACAAGTTGCCTGCCCATGACCCCTCTTCACGTAAATGTAACACGTGCATATTTTCCAATATCCTAGCGTGGTCCCCTGTCTAGGTCTGGGTCCCGTGGGCGATGAGGAAGGCTGAGACCGAGGCATCTGTACTGTGGACCCCGAGGTCCTCATCTCACCGAGTCGAGCCTTCTTCTGGGCCCCCTCCAATCGCTCCACCTTAGGTTCCATCTGCACGGCTGCATCAAGTAATACATCGAGTGCTTAAATAAAAGTTTTGGAATCATCGTATCAAAATCATAGATTGTGGTTTCAGCGGTTTCGCCGCCAAAAAATTAAAACCCTATTAAACACGCATTTTAAGAGTAACAAACTTAACCCTAGCATTAAACGGTGTATTACGAGTGCTAAAATAAAAATTTGGAATCATCGTATCAAAATCATAGATTCTGATTTCAGCGGCTTCGCCGCCAAAAAAATTAAAACCCTATTAAATAAGCATTTTAAGAGCAACAAACTTAACCCTAACCTTAAATGGTGTGTTACATGAGTGCTAAAATAAAAGTTTTGGAATCATCGTATCAAAATCATATATTCTGGTTTTGACGACTTCGCACCCAAAAAAATTAAAAACCTATTAAATAAGTATTTTAAAAGCAACAAACTTATCTCTAGCCTTAAACGTTGTGTTACGAGTATTAAAATATTATTTTGTAATTGATATTATAAAAATCTATCTTATAAACCATAAAAGCTAAATGTTATCAAATCTAAACATCATGGTTATTGATGTTACTTCACGAAATTACTGAAATTACAGAGTTGTTATTGATGTTATCGAGTTCAAGAAATTACGGAGTTGTTATTGACGTTATTGAATGCAATACTCAATTCAATAACTATCAAATAAAAAATTAAATAATAAATGCATCGAAAAATATGATACCACATGTCAAACGGAAGCACACGATGTACTGATAATTATGATAGTTTTCGTTTCAACAAATGATAAGCTATTGAATGAACACCACTGATCTTGTGGGCAGCCTTCTCATAGGTAGCCTTTTAATTTTATAGGCAGCTTAAATCGTGGCCGTTCGATTGTAATAAATCAAGACAGATTTTTAATCCATTCATCCCCTTCCTTCCCGTTCCCACAGACAATCTCTCCCGACCATAATCGCAGACCATGGAAGAAATCATGGAGCAATGGTGAATTTACATATTCAGAACCTTCTATTCAAACTCGTGGCTGGAAGAAATCCTGGAGCAATGATGAATTTCAACATTACTCCACCTACTATTCAAACTCGTGGCTGGAAATCCTGGAGCAATGGTGTCAGTGATGGAAGTGCTGAAAATTTTTGAACCAATAATTTGTTCTGTAAGTTCCTTAATTTGGAGGCCCTGGAATTTTTGAGGCTTCAATATGTTTGCAGCAATACACTGTAACTCGCCTGCAGCAAGAAGGAAGATTTGCAGGTTCATGGGCGAGGTCGTCATCGGCAGGACGTGTGGGGCGAGGTCGTCGAACTCGTCTGCAGCAAGAAAGGATACGACGATTGGTGGGGGGAATTCGACGGAAACTTACCACGACGAGTTGGGGAAATCTTACGGCAATAAGATCTTCATCTTGAGGGAGGAGTTGGCTCGAAATCGTCTTCTCGAGGATGGGCTAATCCTAACCATAAGATATTGTGTCTGTATGGCTGGGATTAGTGTTGCCTATAGGAGTAAATACTGTTTATAGGAGTACTGCTTATAAGATCAATACTCATTGAATGAATATTTAAGACTGTACAAAGAGTTTAGAGAAATAAAAAAAAGTCTATTGCAATAATTATATAAATAATAATTAAAGAAAAAGTAAAATAACCCCTTACCTATTTTTACACGCGAGGAAGAATAAAAACACACTTTCTTTATTGAAAAACGTGATTTCCTATTCTATCTGGACAAATAGGGTTGCGTATAATTTTTGCCCGACCAAATGGTGTCATTTCTCCATGGTCACATTGGGCATGGCCAAACCCATCGGATCATATATCATTTTTGTTATAGCTAGTATATAATCCATGGTTGAAGCCACTACCCAAGTGTCCTGACTCATGTAGTTAAATTTTACCTTTTTATTTTAATGTTGTACAAAGCAAGTATGGTAATGCAAATTTATGCGCATTAACATGCATAATCATGTTGTAATGCGATATTAAAGTATGATTAGAAATAGCTATTGTTGGTCGCAGTTGTAGGAGAGTACATCCAATGTGAAGTCTAGCGAAGGTTGTTCGATTAGCATCAAATCGTTTCGGTTGCTTCATATTTGAATATGGTTAGAAAGATCTTCTGCTTTGTTTCTAAGAGTAGCTGCACCCTGAGATAGTATATTCTCAATTTAAGCACCTCGCTATGCATCATATGTATATATATTGATGATGGACCTAACATACAGGTCTCAATTTTTCAATAAGAGACAGAACCTATAGGTAAAAATTATAGCATCAGGTTCGGCTACTACATAGGTTCATGTTCTAAAATATAAGGACATGTGGAAAAGTCCTTCATTTGCTCCCTATGTCCTACTTGCTACAAAGACAACCTCCCCTCACAATGAAACAGTAACGATAAAGATAATAAAATATTTCACGCAAAAAAAAAGTGCATTACACTAATGGCTTTAAACGTCATAAGCTTATATCTCTACACTTCATTGTTTATGCAGTACAAACACTTGAATTTTTCAGAACACGAAATATTTGCCAGGAGCCTTTGAGAGTAGCATCAACCACAATATTGTTTGCTGCGTGTGCCGCATAAATCCCATCCGAACTAACATGATTGTACGGATCACTGCACGCTGTGGCAGTGATGTTCTTTCCACGGGTCAGCTTGGTGTAGCAGTATTGGCTTGCCTCGTGTCAGATTCAGTAGAACCCAGACCAAGAAGAGGAGGGAAAAAGGCCCAGATTCTTGATCATCAAATATAAAAACTACTCAATTTTGTAATACTTAAATTAAGGTATGCATCAAAATTTAATGAAGTGAAGAAAGACATACCATCATGTTCATTAGTTACATTGTAGCAACTCTTCGCCACCATTTTTTGTTACTATAGCCAACCATATCATTTGCAGAATTTGAGTCAGAACTTGTAAGTCCATCCATGACTGAACAAAATCTGAGCAGACAAAAGTTATTATGCTTCATTCGAACTATAACAAACTTTACAAATTAAAGAAATAGAAGATGAGATTGAAAGTGGAGAATAAGAAAGAAAAAAGAACTATAAATGTGAAACACCATCCTTTGCCAAGTCAAACAGAGTATTTGTTGATGGATCTAAAGGATAAAAGTCTAATCCGACCATGGAAAAAATGGGAAAAAAATGCAACACCCATTAGCAGAATTGAACACATAAAATGAGCAATCAAGTTAGAAATGATAAGCACGTCATACCTTTATATGTTAATGTTATTTGGGCTTGCAAGTGCATCGAAACTCATTATGCAGAAAAGTAACGACATCTTCAATGAATAACAAAACAGATGGAACAAAAACATGCTTCCACCCTACTATTAAGCCTTATACGCAACAAAGTAAGGATGTCTTCAATGAATAACAAAATAGAGAGAACAAAAACACGCTTTCACCTTAATATTAAGCCTTATACGCAACAGTAGAAATCCATATAGCAATGTTAGAATCACCCTGCAAAAAAGGAAATTGAAAAGAATAAACGAACCTGTGGCAATGAAATTAAGGGGAAGAATGGCAAATGAGAAGTCTAGAGATCAACGGGCTCAATTTCGAGAGGATATGATCACATGCATTTCTAATCCACATGCATTCCATCTGCCAAGCATAGTTGTCAAATTAGGATTCAAATCGTGAATTGTAATGATCAATTTTTGAATCGTAAATCGAATCAAATCGTGAATCGTAAAGATTCAATCATAATTTAAAATATACTAAAATAAATATTTTGTAATAAACATATTATAAATAAATCATTATTAAAGTTTAATATTGATGTTTGAATCGTGAATCGTAAAATTTAAATCTCAAATCGTAAGATTCAGACAACTGATGGGCATAAATGATTCATATCTAAGATTTGAATCGTTTAGCCTTAGAATTGAATCGAACTGTAAGATTCGAATCATGAATCATAGGATTTTAATAACTATACTGCCAAGTAAATGCCAACTTGAATCAATAATAGTTAAAGTCCCCTGGAAGAGAAATATAGTAGAAGGATTATCAACGTAAGATGGATGTTTAGCAAAAGCAACTTATATTGGAAGTGGTCAACTCCTCCATCCTCGAAGATAAGCATATACTTCGGTTGAGGAATTATCAGGAAACCCACATAAGTATGAAAAATACCAAGAACAATGAAAATGCAGTTTGTGCGATGCTTACATATCAAAGAATAGACAGGAAAACAAAAGGCCTCACCATTGGACGAAATCAATTGCTGCCCAGGCAGAAAAACGAAAGAGCCAAAATAGAACAAAGCCAACTTGAATCAAACGGACCTGCAATTGAACTGCAATTCACATATAAAATAAGCAGGGACAGAAAATGTAAAGAATGGAAACAAAAGTTGACCTTGAATTATGGATTGGATGAAAGCCCAGAAGAACATCTTCGACGATGCTCACCTTAAAATGTGTTGCTTCCTGTGATGCGAAACTGAACAAATTTAGAAAACAAAAACATTACACAAATGCAAGGCAGGGTAAAAAAACAAACCTGAAGAAATGAACTGAAGATGGAAAATTGAAATGAATTTTCCCTCATTCAAGTCAAATGAAGGTGATAATCCCAACCGCCTAATGGAAACCACAACCGCGTTCCACCATCATTTATGTGAAGAAAATATAAACCAAAAACACAAAGAATGCGGCGACTTTTGGAAATCCAAGATGTGTAACAGGAAGAACACATATTATGAATCGAAGATGAAAGAGAAAAGAAAGAAGATGAAGAATGAACATGATGAACTCACTGCATTTAAAAATAATCAAAATTTGAATATATTTTAATTTTACTTACTGAATGGTTACTACTAAACACCTAAATAATTTAACCACACTCATTTCTGTCAAATTCATCTACCACCGTACGGAAATACGGCCATCAGAAAAATGAAAACCTGCATTTTGGTTCGTTTTTCCATTTCTTCACCATTCCCGTCTCAACGACTGGTCTAAAAAAGTATCCAGGGAGAAAGAGAGAGAGATCATCGATGGGTCTAACGTGAAAAAGGCGCATTTTAAGTCGGTTTCTTTGTTGAAGGTGTGTTTGACTTCAAATTCTACCTGATTTATGGCAATATCGTTACACTCGAAATATGAGTCATGCATTTTCTTGTGAGGTTTACACTTCCGTATGGTCACTAGTAATATTTACAATAGGATCGATTCATTACATTATAAAAATAAGAGCGTGAAAGTGCTCAGATTTCAGTGAACGGAAAGTTGTGTCTCACACGACTAGTCATTCTTCATTCATTCGATCTTAACACAACCAATTTCGTCATGATACCCGACTCTATGATTTCCCCATTTACATACGTTGCTCTCTTTTCTATTGTTTGCGGATGAAGCCGACTTTATATTATAAGATTGCAAATTTTTGGGAAGTAAAGGATCATCCGGATCTTAGAAGAGCAAACATTGAAAGTAATATAAGAGTTGTTCAAATCGAGGAGAACATATTGTTCGCATCTCTGTTAGATCTTATGTACAACAGACTTGGACTTAGTAAAGTTATAATTGTCAAAGAGGGATTGACTTAGTGGTTATGGGAGTGACAATTGCACTCATAGGTCATGGGTTCAAATCTCCTCGACATTACCTATAAAAAATAGATCTAATTTTACAGTACAAGCCCAACAGGATTTTCGACCATACTGATTCTACCATTTTCTTGCATGATGACGACGATATTGCAGGATTTTTAGGCCAACGTCAGAATGGGGATTCCATGAGACACACCTTGGAGGTTATTTTGTTTCTTAAGGAGAGTCCGGATGGTGAGCAAGTTGATGGAAATTGCAATGAACCTATAAATCACACAGAGCTAGCTGATGATCCGATATATGAGTCTTAGCCTTTGGATGATCTGATACATGAGTCTTAGCCTCTGGATGATCAAATACATGAGTCCCATCCATGCAATGATCCTATAAGTGAGTCTGAGCAAGTATTAATAAGTGATGAGTTCATGCTGCCATCCATTGATATGTTTGGAGATGGATCAGACATCCGTATAGATCAATATTACGATTCTAAAATGCACTTGATGAAGACATGCTTTCACAGGTATCGGGCGTATCCGATGCGTATCCGTATCCGATACGCACCGAATACGAATACGGCGGCAAAACAGACGTTTCACAGCTAATGACGGTACGGTGTGTACCTAAATCTTGACTACTTTCTTTTAATTATGATTTTTGGTAAGTTGGCTAGAGATCCTTCTTTACGAAATAATCGGGGAAGGTACTTCTCAGCAAAGCCAATAGCAAAGCCCCTTTGCCCTGCCGTTAAGAAGTAATCTCTCCGTACTATGAACATGCTTGTCTCATGAATTAAACTATTTGCTCAGTAATTTTTTTTTAGCAATTCTATTTGCTCAGTAATTAAAAGTCACTTTATCGTTTGATTTGCAGTGCTCCCCAGGTTGCTGCTTCTATCTGGCAGTTCGTTGCTCAGTTGATTTTCCTCACAAGTTGCACAAGAAATCTGATCGGGATGCCCATCAGGTTTTGGAGTAAATCGAGCTCGTAAATACGAATTTTATGTGTGGGTGCACGTGGAGGTAAATATTAAGAATGCGGGGGTCATCATTAAAACCATCATACCAAGGTATAGATTCTCCCCACAATTCCTATTTAAACTAGTCCAATAAGTATTTCTCAATCGGTGTGGGACAAACACTTCAAACAGTTGAAGTTGCTGCTCACCTATTGCTTCTAGTCATATTTTAGATGCCTGGCAGTTTGCAGTTTTCTTTCTAATGCAACTTAGATATGACAGTATAATCTTGGCTCTTTTTGAGGCCATATTGTTGATGTTTTGATGTATTGAAGTTGTGGAGTGAACACATGGACTGTTCGAGCATGTAGAAACGTTACTTGTCAATAACTTATTCGATCTCAACACATACATACCGAGAAAACTACTACTTCATGACCTTCCACAACATGTGCTCCTTAAGAATCAAGCATCCTGAGAAATCATCCATACTCTAATCCCTCTAATTATATCCGTAAGAGAAATCAACCCAACAAGCATACCTGATTCATCAACAACCCACACACGGTGCACGTGGTTGTGGATCACCTTGTCCATGGCTTCTCCGAGGAGGGACTCCGGCTGGCATGTCACCAGCTCCATCATCGAGTTCTGCAGGCCGGATGCTTCATGATGCGGCATTTCACCCAACTTATTGAGGAATTCAACAATGTTCAGATTGAAGCTGGCGAAAAGCTTAGACATAGGGCATCCACGTAGATCCGTGGCCGAAAATGTACCCATGATCTTCCCATCCTTGCCCTGAAGTTCAACATTGGTACATTATGATGGTGTACATACATATTGGTACATTATGATGGTGTACGTACAATAAGTAATTGCTCATCAATTATCAACAAACATTTAATTGTGAAAGTCATAAAAAGAAACTTACATTTATAAGCTGCCCGTGATCCTCCTCATTGTAGTATGCAGACTCCAAGATCGGTACTGCATTAAGAGAAGCTCTGTTCATGCATTTGATAGCATCTATAACTTTGGTTGTATCCGTGATACCGAATACGATATCGCTCACCGCTCCTAGCTCTCTGACCGTGCAACCAAGAACACCTCTTAGCTCGTCTTCGTGTGATTTCAAGAACTTGATGAGATCCATCTGAGTTAGCATACGGTAGCTTGATGCAGACTCCATGAGCTCCACTCCTGTTATGTTATCCATGTGGCTATCCAGAGGTACAAGAGCTCGGTGGACTCCTTTGCTGAACACTTCCATACAATCAAGTATGCTGCACCAAGAAACCACAATAGGAAAGGCACTTCCATACAATCAAGTAGTCGGTATCATGGTTATTAAATTGCGGTTCGTGAACCGAAATGATCATTTTTGAATTGTGAATCGAAAGATTAATCATAGAGAGTTGGGCTTAATTTTAAAATGCTAAAATAAATATTTTGCAAAAAAATTTCATAAAAAATAATTAATAAATTATAAGATTCATATCGATGAATAACTGAATCGAATTGTACTATGTGAATGTAAATTGTAAGATTCTAATAATAGAGCTCATTATCCCTAAATGAATTTCATCATTCATATATACCAATTGGGAGGGTATAATGAAGTTACCAGCCAAATTTCAGAGTATTGCTTGAGCTGACAGAAATCAGAATAGGAATGGGCAGCACAAGAAAAATGTTCCAATGCTATCTACTCGTCAAATTTTAATCGGACAGTAATGATAGTAACTGACTTAAATGATGGTAATTAACGGTCACAATTATAACTCGAGATGAATCGGTGCATACATAAAATTTCTGGGCAACACATATCTTCACTATCACAGATTTAATTCAAATCATCAAACCCAAAACTCATTTCAATAAGATGGGAAAAAATAGAGATGAACAATTCCATACGACCATGGACTTAAATGAAGAGATGAAAATTGCCAACCTGGTATTACTGTTGAGTGTCCACAAGCTGAGGCTCTCCAGGCAATGCCCGATGATTGACGACACCGGCACCTGCATTATCCGTTCGAGACCGCCGCCTTGGGCGACGACCGCCGCATCCACCTGGTTCCCGGCGATGTGTGACAGGACATCCAGCATCGTCACCATCCCTATGTAGTGTTTCCTCGCCGTCCCGGTCTGTTTATCCGACTCCAAGATCATTGACCCACCTGCACCGATCCAATGCCCCGGTGGCGCCGCCACGGGTGCGGCGACGACGCGGTTAGCCATCAGGGCGTTCATGGTGTCAGCGAGCGAAGCTGTGTACGGCACCTCCACCAGCCTTTTGTTATCCGTTACCAAATCCCCCACTTTCTTGTCCCGGAGGAGTTCCGCTGGCCGGGTTGCGGAGGCGCCGGCATGGACTCCGGCGAATTGTTCTTCCAATTTTTGTGCTTGCATGATTCGAAGTGAGATTTTGACAACGATGGAAACAGATTTGGCTAGGTTTTGATTTCTTTTTTACCTGTTTTGTTTATGTACAAGAATGGTATATTGGCCTGGGGACGTTTGCGCCACCCGTCGGAATTGTAGAGTGCATGGCAGACGATATCTTGACACTTGGTAAATGTTTCAAGATCCTACTCAAAGTCGATACAAAATTATATTTTTTTTTATTAGTAATACTTTCATTATCATTTATATTTAAAAAATGTATAAATACTACAAAATAATTCTGTGGATAAAATCAAGGTCAGTTGTCACTCTAAAATAACCTATGTGCCGCAAAAAACATTAAATGGTTTTAGTCTCAACTAAAAAATTACCACTAAAAAATAAAAATAATTAATTAATAAGTACATTGAAATTATATAAGTCGCAAGTTAAATTAAAGCACATGATATGTTTATAATTATTCAAGTCCCTGTTTGGACAACGATAAGCGATTTACGAATATTTCAAATTGTCGAACAGATAGAACAGATTTCGAAGATCTATGACAGACATTAACTATAGACAGGTTAATGCCGATCAGACGGTATTTTTTAGACATCATAGGGGTTATATTATCATTCTGACAGTATATGTGGATGATATGATCATTACTGGAGATGATGAGAGTGAGATTGCTCTAATGGAGAAATTGGAAAGAGAGTTTGAGGTGAAGGATTTAGGACCACTTCACTGTTTTCTTGGGATTGAAATAGTACATGGGGTGAACGAGATAGTTCTGTCACAGAGGAAGTACACTCTAGAGCTCCTCATTAATACTAGGATGCTAGGATGTAAGCCAGCAGACACCTATTGACCAGAGGGTCAAGTTAAGAGCAGATGGGGGAGACTCGATCGCTCGGGAGAGATTTCGGAGATTGCTGGGCAGATTGATCTATCTGACTCACACCCGACCTAACATATCATTTACTGTGAGTGTGGTGAGTCGTTATATGCATGATCCTAGAAAGGATCATATGGATGCTGTATATCATATTCTGAGGTACCTGAAGAGTGCAACCAGCAAGAGGTTAATTTTCAGGAAGAGTGGTCACTAACATTGAGGGATTCCGTGATGTTGATTGGGCGAGTTGTGCTGATGATAGGAGATCGACCTCAGGATATTGCATGTTTGTAGTAGGGAATCTGGTTTCATGGAAGAGTAATAAACAGCAGGTGGTTGCAAGATCGACTGCTGGGGCAGAGTATCGAGCGATGGATTTAGGAGTTGCTAAGATGTTATGGTTGAAGCTATTGTTGTTAGAGCTCAAATTGGAGCAAGGGACCAAGATGAAATTATGATGTGACAGTCCGGCTGCAATTAGTATCGCCAATAATCCTATTCAGCACGATAGGACCTAACATGTGGAGATCGACCGGTTCTTCATCAAAGAGAAGTTGAATAGTGGATCGTTGGAGCTGAGACATGTAGTCTCAAAGGAGCAAGTAGCTGACTACCTTACCAAAGGACTTGCCTCTATTGATTTGGCTAGATTATGTAATAAGACTAGTATATTGCCCGTGGCTTCAAGCCACGGGTCCAAGAGCCAAGTGATTGTTCGAAAGGAATTAACCCACACTGGCCCAACACTACCCCACCCCACCTCACGACACACTCAAATTCTAGAAATTGACCGTTACTGGATTACAATTCTGGAGATGGCATTGCTAGTTAAGATTTGTTGATAAGGCCACACGTTGATTTTCCCATATCCTCAAACACTCCTCTCCAATTTGCACAATATTTCTTCACGGCTCCGATAGAATGCAGGTATCATAAGCTGCATAAATTTCATTTCTTATATAGAAATTTTGGAACTACTCGACAGGAAAAACAAAATAACTATACTTGAAAATACTTTAAAGATCCTTCAACTTCTCCAAATGGAAGGCAGGGTTCAT
>JAOYMZ010064736.1:0-12674 GCA_025802335.1 Pinguicula primuliflora
TATTTTTAATATTTACATATATGGCCCCGCACCCGTATCCTATATTTTTCATAAAACCTCGCGCCCGTATCGGATACATATCGTATCCGCACCCGCACCCCCACACCTGTGCTACCTAGGTAATTTCAGCCAAACCCAATCCTGGACTGCAAATTCAACGAGACGATGCTTCTTGTCATATTGTTATTTCATCAGATTTTGCGCCTGGATTAATCGTTCACGAAATTCGGCCTGGAGCTCATGGCGATGCTTCAATTCCAAGTCTACGGCCTCCATCTTGGCTACTCCCTGGGTATAATTCAAGAGATGGGGTGGAGGTCGCCCATAAACTACTTCGAAGGGTGACGATTGGAGCGCTGAATGATAGCTCGTCTTATAGCTAAATTCGACCCAGGGAAGCCAATCAACCCACTTATTAGGATGATCGCCCACCAAACAGCGCAAATAAGTCTAGATCACTCGGTTAACTGCTTCGGTTTGGCCGGTCCGATTGGGGATGGTAAGCGGACGTATAGCAGAGAGTTGTGCCGCTCTGTTTAAACAATTCCTTCCAGAATTGGCTTGTGAACGCCTTATCACGGTCGGATACGATTGTTTCTGGGAGCCCGTGAAGTTTGAACACATTGTCAAAGAAGGCCTTAGCGACTGTAAGAGCTGAATACGGGTGTTTTAGGGCAATGAAATGTCCCATCTTGGACAACCGATCCACCAGGACAAGAAGCACGGTTTTGCGATGCGACGACGGTAAACAGTCGATAAAGTCCATAGAAATGTCTGTCCAAATCTGGTGGGGGACTGGTAGGGGCTGAAGAAGCCCAGCCGGAAGGAGATGCTCATTCTTGTTGCGTTGACACACCGCACAAGAGGAGATGATCGTTGCTACGTGGGATTTCATGTCAGGCCAATGAAAATCTTGTTTGAGGCGATGCAGTGTTTTCACTTGACCCTCATGGTGACTGTTATGTACTGCCAAGATCACTTCTTTAATCAGCGAAGAGGAGGGAGGAAGGACCAGTCGGTGGTGAAACCATAGGAGATTTTGGTTCCAGGAGTAAGGTTTAGATTCTGGTTGGTCGGCAGTAACTCTAACACATGATTCGGCAGCTGGGGTCTGTCCATAAGTGTAACGAACCCGAATTTCTACCCTTTAAGTAAATCAAGTTCGTTAGGGCAGTACAACTTTAGAGTCCCGAGCCCAGTTCCATGGATAATAGAATAAATAATAAGAAGGCAGGTTGTTTCACATAACATAAATAGTTGAATGTCTTACAAATCTTTAACATACCCACCCTTCCATATCTACGGCACGCCATACAGAATAGTTTCATAAACATTCTTCCCTCAAGTCTCAATACATAACAACACAGTACATTTTGAGCTTGGCAGCAAAAGATAATTTAAACTACTTTAACAAATCTCGGCGTGTAATTTGAACGACTCGAGTGATCTCTCAGCCACGTTCGTTTCCACGGCCGGCCTCTGCACACATAATTAAAGTAGGTTGTGAGCTTCCCTTGGAAGCTAGGTATCCAAAACTTAGGCGAATCCACAAGTAAGTTATTTGCATTACATAACAAATATCCACAACTCATCAGGCAAGGCACACATATTCGCGGACAGAGGGCTAGGTACAATATTTTTATTCTCCTGGCATATCAAATATTTCATAACGCACCAAGAAGTATTTAAAACCTAATTATGTCTCGTATTTCGCAGCCCAGTTTCAAAATTGGAAGAAAATCACCATAAGGAATACATTAACTAGACTTGTTCCCCACTTCCTGTTAAAATTTCCAAGTCTTAAATTTAATGCATGACACATGGCAGAAATCCCCTTTTCCCCCCAAAGTTGAAGACCCAAACAATGTTTCCATTTCAGCAAAATAAAACAAAGGAGGAGCTGTCATTTATTTCAAATACCCATTTTAAAACATCCTTGCCCACCAGGAGCTTGAAATTGACTTCTCGCCCCTTTGCAAAGATCCCAAAAATCAGTGCAGTTAATCCACAAGGCATTAAATACAGCCAGACACCCTATGAACCACACAACTAAGCACATAGGTACAGCAGTACCCAAAGAGCATACATGTTGTCATCTCCTGAAAAACCGCAGGTAGAATTTGTACAGAGCAACAGAAATGAGACATTTGCATCAAAATGAGGACTGAAGATGCTAGTATCTTGTTAGGTTTGAGATTGTAAGACAAGTATTTACGTGGTTCGGCATAGCCTACGCGGGAGAAAAGTTCTTCTTTGTATTTTTCTTTCTTGTGTTTGCATCAATATACAAGGTTTATATAAGAGTCACACATCTCCACAATCAGGGTAAATCCCGGGATTAATGGAAAGATAATCTCGGGGTTAATTGAGGGAAAGATTTGGTTTATTCTTTGCTAACACTCCCCCTCAAGTTGAGTACTGGGAGGGTATCCAATACTCAACTTGTATAGCACGTCATGGAATGATCGCCCTGCAACTGCTTTCGTAAGGATATCTGCCAATTGGTCTTCCGACCTAATATAAGGTAACTCAATAGTCCCATCCTCTAACTTCTCCTTAATGAAATGGAGTATCCTGCGGTTGATTTCCGATCCACAGGATTCCCGGCCCAATCTGCGTCAGTGTAAGCTTCCATTCTAAGATGTCCATTCCTTCTGAAGAATTCTTTTCCTGGGAGCCTGGGGCTGAACAATATCTGATGCATCATATGTCACCGTGTCTGTGGCTCCACAATAAAAAATCCAGTCACATGATCTCACAGAATTTGAATTAAGGAGTGCAAAACTAATATCATCACCGAACTCTCCAAAACATCCATGAGCAAAATACTTGGGCCCATTTATATTAATTTTCTTTCCTTTTTCCGCAGGCCCACTCATCCTAATGTTTGGCAATGGTTTGGCCGACTCGTTTCCTCGCATCATTGGCCCTGTTTCTTCCTGCACAAAATCAGGCCCGATAGTCATATATCTCATTTTACACTGATTACATGTGATTCCAGAATGTTCCGCCCCTTCATCTTCACTTCACTGCTTATCTCCTCCAGATCTGTATTGCCTTTTGCAACTGGGTTTCCACAAAGGTGAAGCTTCGTGGTCGGCGGTGGTTTCTCGCCTCCCTACGGCTGTAGCCGTGAAGCCCCCTTCTTCAAAATCATCATCACATCCTTCGCTGAATGCGACGGTTCCTCTACGGTTCCAGTTGCTGGTGGATGCCTGCCTCTTCCCCATTGTGAGTTTCCGCTGTTGCGTCGATAGCAGTCCCGCCATATGTGTCCCTGTCTCCCACAATTGTCGCAAAATCGCGTCTCTCGCTGTCTATATGATGAGTTGGAACTCTCGCGTTCTTGGTCTGACGGACGTTCATACGGCGGCGGAGGAGAGGAGTAGCGTGACCCGGTGGCCGACGGTCGTCATGTGGTCCTGGTGGTCTCTGATCTGGATTGTCTTGACCCGTTTCCATGTTCATTCTAGGCCGACCCGCTTGCTCCATATTGGGCTTGTTCGATGCTGCCATGGGTCGGCCCACTTTCCAGTAGCGGATCGAATGACCCAGCTTCGTGACCTGTTCCAGTTCTTGGCCCAATTTGTATGATGAGGCCTGATCCGAGGCCCGACCCGCTAGGGTTTTGTTCAACCACTGGTTTCTGACTTTTCGGACCGAGGATATTTCGCTGTGCCGCCTCTCGTCGGATGGTGGCGTATGCTTCATCCATGTCAGGTAAGTTTTTTTTCTCTCAGAATATCCCAAACTATTGCGTCAAATTTATCATTCAATCCCGCCAGGAACTTAAAGAGTCTATGTTCATCTTGCAGTTTATTGAACTGGATTATATCATCTGGATCCTTCATCGGATTAGGGCACCGTCGTTCCACTTCCATCCACAAATTCTTACTTTGGCTGAAATACGTTTCAATACTCAGATTACCCTGTATTAACTTGTCTGCTTGCGTTGTCAGGTCGAAGATTTGCAAGTTGTCCTCTCCAGATCGGAAGGTTTTAGACAGTGCATTCCATAATTCCAGACTCGTTGGAAAATTCATATACTGACGGGCAATATGGCCCTCAATGTTTTTCGTGATCCAATCGAGCACATGAAGGTCGTGTTCCCACCATTTCTGATAGCCTGGTTCGCCCTCCTTTGGAGGCACTGGATCGTCGGTAATGTGATGGATTCGGCCCCTCCAGAGCGATTTCCATCCTTCTCCATCATATGGGATAGTTCTGATTATCCAGTGGTTCTGAGAGCGTGATGTCCCTGGATTCCCGTTGTCTGTGGACTCTTCCTTTGGTACAATTGCATTATTTTGGTCACTCAGAATTTTCACGAGTTGCTCGCGTAGGGCTTGAGCAGCCGCCGCCAGTGCTGCCTGTTCCGCCGCCATGTCTCTGATCTTGTCTTATGATTGATAAATGACGATAATGGGATTCGTCCCCTGCTCTGATACCATGAAGACGCTAGTATCTTGTTAGGTTTGAGATTGTAAGACAAGTATTTACGTGGTTCGGCATAGCCTACGTCCACGGGAGAAAAGTTCTTCCTTGTATTTTTCTTTCTTGTGTTTACATCAATATATAAGGTTTATATAGGAGTCACACATCTCCACAATCAGGGTAAATCCCAGGATTAATGGAAAGATAATCCCGAGATTAATTGTGGGAAAGATTTTCCCTCATTATCCTTTGCTAACAAGAACCACGAAGTCACAAATTACTCCACATTCCAACCCAACCCCTTTCACCAGTCTTTGCTCCGGCCACGGCTAGAATGTAGACAACCAGATGGCCAGTCGCCTTGTCTAGCCTCTGTTCCGGCCATGGCAAGGACACAAACTGCGAGCGAGGCCAGACTCCATCAACGCAGGGGCAGTGTTCCACCTCCCTGTCACTATGACATACGCTTACTAATCTCACACATCCTGTGTCACACCCATAGAAACACAGCTTGCAATACAAATCTGAGCATAATCACAAACACAAGAGGCACAGAGGAAATCACGGCAAGATTAAGCTAACACCAACACAGTTAGGACCCGGACCACGAAATAGGCTCAACCTAGCCACCTTGAGACCGAGATCCGTGAGCCACTACTCCGGACCTTGCGCCATTGTCGTTCCCTCTGCACTAAGAGCAAGTTCCTGCTCGAGGCAAGGAGTTCATGGCCAGGCGTTCTACCCACTTGTCCCCAACCCTAAAGAGATGGATAACCTACCGTAAGTATCTTCCCTGTAGCTGCTCGTTCCAGTTAGCGAGTCCCTCCTTCCTGCTCCTCTTTTCCGCCGCCGATACACCCGGTGGAGGAGAAGATAGTTCAGCTTTCATTAGGTTACACTAGCAAGCAGGACTTATAATAGAAAGAGGGAGGCGGAAAGCTAAATTCTCAGTTTGGGCTTTATTTATCATCATGGCCCATTACTCCTTTGCACGGCCCAACCCATAATATTTTTATTTGGTCACAAAAATTCATGTACCTTACAATAAGAGTCTACCATCACCGCGGCCTAATAGAAACATGTAAGTCTGGAACATGTAACTCAGTGAATATTATCAGGAACATGTATGTATCATAAATCAGCAACACCAATCTCCACAAAACAAAACAAAAGAGCACACAAGAGGGTATTTGAAGGCCTCCGAAGTTAGCAAGTCAGCTACAGTAACAGGTGTATGTCCAGCACATTCAACTACTCCCAAGTCCTAATATCAATAGATTCAGTGTCCATTAGAACGGGTAGATAAGAGAAGGGACACGAAACATAAATAAAAATCAGATTCTTAATATCAGATTCTTAATAAAGATACCGGTCTTCAAAACACCGAGCATCATTAAGATACCGGCATACAAAGATACCGGTTTTCAAAATACCGAGCGTCATTAAGATGTCATTATGATTCTTAATATCAAATTAGTACATCACGATCTTCAGAAGACCGGGAAATACATCTTCTTCAATCCTTCATCTCTCATCTTCATCTTCGATTTGCTATGCTGAGAAGCTCCAACAGGCCCACCAAGATCTTTCTTACTCTGCCAAGAGACCGCTGCTTTCCGTTTGATCCTATGTGCCCAGAAACTGCTACCTGTACTCCACTTTCGGATCTCGCCGAGTGAGAACGTGTTGTTTTTTCCTCTTAGTTGCTCACTCTTTCGACAAACGAAGCAAGGGGGCATAGCCCCAGCTACAGCCATCCTTGGGACAGGAAAAGAGCTTCCCAAAGAAAGGGATGATGCACCCTTAGCCTTTAAAGGGGAGTAAACATCCTTGACGCAAGAGGGCATGGAAGAAAACGAGGATACTCGGTGACAGAATCTCCGGCGTCCTCCCTCGAGGTGAAGCCGTAAATCCGATCAATGCGGCCATCCCGGCCGCCAGCGGGCTGATCTTGAAATTCTTGAGGCTGTTCCTCCGCTCGTAGAGTTTGGACGACGATTTATCTTTCCTCAGCCCGATCGTCTTCACAGGCGAAATTAGAATCCGATGATTCGGTGTCTGAATCTCCGACCGGCAGGATGTGTGACGGGTTGTCTCTGCTGACCCGATCAACATCTGAACCACCTGTTTGAAGGAGGATGTGTCCACCTGCACGAAGGTGGTTGGGTATGGGCTGTTCTATTCGGATCTCGTGACAGGGAGCGACGTCGGCAGCGCTGCTGCTACTGCAGGTTGAAACATTTGAGTTGTGAATCATCAGTTGGGTTCTATTTTCCATTGAAACAGAAATCTTCCGAACGATTTTGCTTGGGATGATGTTCGGGAACTGGGTACCGATTTTGCTTGTGAAGATGAAGATGATACACGAAGGATTGAAGAAGATGTATATCCCGGTCTTCTGAAGTCCGGAATGTGCTTATCAGATATTAAGAATCTTAATGACTTTTTAATGATGCTCGGTGTTTAGAATACTGGTACCTTTGTTTACCGGTCTTTGGAAGACCGGTTGCTCTTACTGGTCTTTGGAAGACCGATGCGTGACATTTTCAAAAATAGGCCGCTATTTTGTGACATATACAAAAAATTTCCAGATTTAAGCCCTTACTACTTCTTTTTCTACTTATTCTTATTTTTAAAATTTATAGTGTTTTGTGCAAATTCTTAAAAAATTATTTATTTAATATTCAATTTTAATTATATATTATAAAACTAATAATAGATTACCAAAATAACATTCATTTAACAAATTAAGGATGATAATAAGGGTAATTTTATCTTTTATATAGTTTACGTATTTGGTATAATTTCAAAATTGTTATTCTAATTTTTAGAAGGAAAAAAAGTATGTACATGCTTATTTTTTAGAAGAGAGATTCTAAAAATTAGAACAAGTAGTAGTACTTTTACAGCGCAAAACACTCAATTTTTTAAAAAAAAGATTCTTATAATCTAATTATAATTTTTAGAACCCTGCGCAAAACAGGGCTTAAGTTTTATCGATTCAGTTTTGTTTTATTCAGGTGCAGGATAGCATCCCTCCTCATCATGCTAACCTGCGCAGCTTTTTTGAGAGCTCACTAACCTGTACACCCACCCATTTTATAACCGGTACGGCCACTTGGGAAGTGCCACATGGCGCTTTCAATTTTTGGAAAATGTTGGGATTGGGTTTTGAACCCTTGTCCTTCTCTGCCTCGCGAAGCTCTTCTCTCATCTCGGCTTGGGCGTTGTTTGATTATTTATGGACAAATTTAAACTATAATCCATAATAATCCCCAAACATAAAAAAAATATAAAAATAACAGAAAATTGTATAAAACGAGGACTAAACCCTTTAAACCAAAGAGCTAAATGGTATAAAACTCAAGAGTTAAATGATATAAATCCAAGGGTTAAAAGCTATTTTCCAAAATTAAGCCGCCGTAAAAATCTAAAACTCTATCATATAAACTCTAAGAACTTAAATTTATAAACCGTAAACCCTATATTTCAATTTTATAAATGGTATAAAATGAAGATAAATTTATTATATATTTATTACTAATTATTTTATATTTATTATTAATTATTTTATATTTATTACTAATTATTTTATATTTATTACTAATTAGTTGTAATTTATTATTAATAACTAAACTTATTAAATGACCAAAAATGCTGTGTACCGGGGCCGGTACAAAAATGCCCCGGTAAAGAAAGATTGCAAAACAACGAGAAAGATTGAACTAACAATCATCGAGACCTCCTGAAGTAATGTCCAAATTGGGCCAAACCTTCCATGGGCCCATTTGGTCAATTCACTTCGGATATTTCCCGGAAATACTCTCGGACCTCAATTCCTTATTGTAATTGATTTCGGGAAAATCACGAATATTGATTCCACTGACCCTCGAGAAGTGGGCCGGGCGGCCCGAGCCCCGAATAATGAGTCGGGTCAGATTTTTTCAAATGCATCGAGACCCGAATAATGTGTTGTGCCAGATTTCTTCATGGTATTAGAGCAGGTTCCGCTGTGTTTATACGGTGTGGGTGTTCAAGTCCGACAGGGGGGTGTTAGAATCTAATACCTTGGGCTCAAGGTTTTAATGAGGATAATCCACATTCCTACCAAATAAACCCCCACATGTGCACCTACACACACGAGACCCGAACCAATCATAAACGTTCGGGCTCGCTTCTTCTTCTCGGGCTTGTGGGGGTTAATTTACTTGGAATTTGGATCTCACATTCCTACCAACTTAACCCCACACGCATACCTGCATACACGAGATCCAGTGACCTAAGTGTGATGGGCCGGGCGGCCGTTGACTCGCGTTTAGAGCCGATTCAATTTATATAAAATTTATCATGGAGGACGCGGAGATTACTCATTGGAGAGGTGTTTGAAGAGCATGGAGGGAGCATTCAATTTTGTTGATAATCAGCTGTTGAAATTGTTTGGTTTTAGACATAAAGGGCTCTCGAGTCCTAATGTCAAGAGGATAAGAAATGAGACTAGGCCTATGGAACTTGGAATTTTCTTCAGGTCTCGAATGCTATGATACTGAATTCTAATCTAAACCGTTGGATCAAAATTTAATAGTTCAAATCAAACCATAGCATTCGGGACCTGAAGAAAACTCATGGAACTTGTAGACAAATTAAGGATAACAAGTGCAGTTCATGGAGGTAGAGTTTTTCAGAAATAGTATCAACATATGTTTCATCAATTGAAAGTAGGACAATTTCTTTGTTTCCTTGTTCCATTCACACATTATATAGTTTCTGAGCAACAATCAGATCAGTTCTTGGTCCGGGAACAATACTTTCTTCCACCAAGAACAAATATTATGTTTAGTACTTCTTACAAAGCAAAAGACTCAAACCTTTACAGCCATTGCTAACTGCAGCACCTGAATGAACTAATGTCTCTCAAGGGGATTGGTGTCTACAAACAAGTTTCCTTGTGCTTATTGGATTGAACTTAAATGGCTCATCGCATTTCCCTTCTCATTTTACGCGGATAACAGCAACTCTGCGGCGTGCGAGTAAAATCTCATTCATTTCCGTAATTTGGAGCAAAAGCTGGCTGATTTTCTGCAGCGTTGAAGCATGTTTCAGAATCAGAAGTTAAAGCCAAGATATACGGAAATGTAACTCAACCAACCTGATCCTTTTCTCTTATAAGAAGCATGAGTTTCTCCTTCTTCCTCTCTACTCCGCGGATTTGCATCCGCCATTGAATCAAAACTCTTCTATGCCAAGACAAAAACAGCAACAATGCAACAATTCCGCCTGCTGCGCATCCAAACGAGAAAAATCTCGTATTGCCTGTGATGTATTTTCGGACAGCTTGAGCAATCTGAAGAATCCCATTCTGCCAAACTCTGAAAGCAAGCTATCCCAACCTCTGTACACCATCATAGCTTGGTTCTGGTTCTTGCCCTGGTTGATCACTGTTTAGTGAAGTAACGTCCATTAAGATATCTTTCACGACAAATGAATCGTCACTTTCAGCAATGGATTCATCAGTGGAAATATGTGACTGAACATGCTCCCAGTCATTAGACAGTTCTTCTGACATATTCTCAAATTCCATGTTATGGACCTGATTGCAAGACAAAGTATATAAAGACATTACGGAAGGACAATCTGATTTGAGTTGGTCAAGATGACCAGAGCTCTAGTGGGAACTTTCACAGAAAGTATTCTAAACGGGCCCCTTTGAGGATTCAGATTTTGGATGCTAGTTGTCAGTTCCAGCCAATTGCTTGAATCAAATTCGCTCAGCGACATGAGCCTGTCACATATGGTTTGTCAAGCCAAGTGTGTCTTACCTCCCTACCGTGGTTTGCAGCCTATTGCGGTAGGGCGTTGGGTTTATCTACCTCAATAGGGTTCCCTACGTTATAAAAAAAATATGCACTTGCAAAAACCTAGTTGACAACCAAGGAATAAGACAGAATCACATTCATCTGGAAAAATAGGTTCACATGCATATATGTTATTTGATTTCTGATGTCAATATGAGATTCGTGCACTACATTTACCTGGTTATTCATCAGGGTAACCTAGAAACCTATTGATAAATCTAGCAACAGGCGTAGCATCACCCGGTTCATAAGTTACAAGAGAATCGAGTTTCATAGAGGAAATGATCTCTTGAAGTGTCTGAGGACGAGCGCAGAATAGATGCTTTCTTTCCGCCAGTTCTTCAGCCAATTCACTCTGATGATTGTCCATCAAATCCTCATTGACTACAACAATAAGAGGTTTCCTCAGCCGCAGCGTCTCAAATATACTCCCAGAACCTAGAGAACGAAAGTTAGTAAGAGCAGAGGTTAAACTTTGATACGAACCTAAAGAAGAGACATAAGGGCCGTACACGACAAGTGATATTAGTATGTAATATTAGATGTTAGTTCTCTTGTATCTTTGATATTATTTAGAGGTCCATAGCTTTGTTTATATATGGGACAATATGTGTTAGGTAGAGGATAAGCTTGATTTGTAATCTCATTGTTCTTGAGTACAAAGGGAGAGACTCTTCTCCTTGCAATTCATCTACTCTCATCATAGTAAACCAAGCCTAATGATTACTTGGGTCCAGTAACACGATTCAGATCCCGGGATCGTATCAAACTTCAAGTAGCTTGATATGATGCAAATACAAGGATCTGCCAACTTCCTTCTATACATCAAAGCATGCACAGTAACTAATTTATGAACTTGAGGCATTGATGCATAATACCGCTTAAGACGAATAGAAGTAGTGGCAACAGGAGACAAAAAACATGTAACGTATGAAACAAACTTGATACAAAGCAAATATCTATACCTGCATGACTGATAACAAGAGATGCCGACTTCAAAAACTCAGCAATGCTCGGCGAAAATGTGAAATAATCTACGGATATGGATGAACCATCTTCTCCGTCGGACTGAAAGTTTATACCACAGCATAAGGATCATGAAAACAGATAGAATCACATATTAATAAAAAGAAGAGTCAGATTTATGAAATATCGTGACCTTTGTTGGGATGTAAGTCCCACGACCAATTTGTATGACGAGATGGGTATATCCCTTTCTAAACAATACCTCTCTAATCTCCTGAGTGTCTACTGATCTAACCAAGGCATCGAAACAAGTTGTCCCAACTGTGACAAAAACAACCCTCTCTGACTTCGAACTATCATCAACTCTATCCATACTACTTTAACCGAGTAGGATTAACTGAAAAAAAAAAGTAATCACAAGTAAGAAGTGATTATTAACACTTTCGCTATAAAGAAATCAGACAATATCGAGCCAACATACAGGTGAACAAAAAAGATTCAACTTCGTCTCAATAAGGAACTCATGATCTAAAAGAATACAAATTATAAACTTTTAAAAAGAATCCAATGTTATGACTATTGCAGGGATTCAAGTTTAAGCCCGATGACCCAGAATTCATTTTTACTACTTATGTTTCCCATCTCAGCCAATGAGCCCCACGGCGGAGCCTCAGATTCCAGACTCATATCATATGAAGAAACTACCCTTACCAATACAAACGATTTTTTCAATGATGAAGATATAAAAATCCAGGATCGGAGTGACGTGTAAAATGAATAAAAACATTCAGCAGAGCAAACGGGAATTGAAATTCCGATTGAGCCTCTGATAAACTCATCATTACACATACTCCATGTTTTTTTCTTAACTAGAACAATCTCAATGTGCTTCAATACTAATTCACCGATTTACATCCAGGAAAACGGGGATCTTCAATTGGGAAGCTCCAACGGTGGCAAGATTTTATCAATTGGAATTGAAGCCTTGACCGCATCGCTCGTACACGATACAATCAGCAATGCAAGAAGCACTTTTCACCGCCATGGGTCCAGGCAATAAGCCATCCAATTAGCTCAATCCAGGAAGAGAAAAACAATTTCACCACGGGTGCTTCTATTTTTGTTTTTGTTTTTTTTTATACAGGGGCAGAATTAATCCAAAAATTTGAGCCCAATTTTTTTTTAAAATAAATAAATTTAATAATAAATTAAAAAAATACAAAAAATAATATAATATTAATATTATGAGAAAATTAAAAATATTTAAATATATGGGTTAGTACTGTTAGTTGAATACGCATTAAATGAAGATAGGAAAGTCAAGCCACAATAATCTTGAGCCCCTAAATGAATAGACCTGTCTGGTGTGGAGTCTTCATGCCTTGTCTGGCATGAAGAAGAACAGGAAAAATATGTTCTATA
>JAOYMZ010064747.1:0-12674 GCA_025802335.1 Pinguicula primuliflora
TTAGTCTATCATTTAAATGTCATTAAGAATTTTGTATGTTAAATAACTAATCTTTTATTTTTGTAGGGATGAATTAGAGACAAAGTGTTAGGACATGTAACATTATTCTTTTCCTTTCTTATTCGTTTTGATCAGCAATCTCTCCTACCGGCAGGTGGGTTCTGCGCTCTGCTCTGTGGAGTCTCCTTCTACAAATTATTGTAGAAGCACGTGGGGTTTGAAAAGTTTATAAATTTTGAAATATTTGTTCAATCATTTATCATTTATCGAAACGAACACCACCATAATTATTAATGTGTCATGTGTTTTAATTTGACATGCAAAATTATATAGTTTCGATAAATTTATTATTTAATTATTTTTTTAATTAATAAGCGTCCAACTATAGTGATCAGAAAATAGTTGGAAAACGCATTTCAATAATCGGTCATAAATTTTGATTTCGGCTCCTCCCCCCAAAAAATTTAAAATTTTATTAAATAATTATTTTAAGAGTGATAAACTTAACTCTAACCTTAAACGGTGTGTTACAGTTGCTAAAATAAAACTTTTGCAATTATCGTATCAAAATTATAGATTCTGGTTTCGGGAGCATCACAATCAAAAAAATTAAAACCCTATTAAATATGTATTTTAAGAGCAACAAGCTTAACTTTGGCCTTAAACGGTGTGTTACAAGTGTTAAAATGTTATTTTATAATTCATATTAGTCGGTAAAGTAACCGTAAAAAATCTAAAACTCTATCCTATAAATCCTAAAAGTTAAATGCTATCAACTATAAACCATATAATCGTAAAATTGTATAAACCCTAACCATAAAATATTAATAATATTATTTTTGTTAAAAACTCTAATTTAATAATAAAACAAACAAAACAACAAAAAGAAAACTCTAATTTAATAAGAAAGTCAGTTTTCATTAATAAAATTGTATTTTCCAACTATTAGTTGGTTAAAATATGTTGGACGCTTATCATTAGGGTAATTTTCATGTGTACAATGATCGCGTGTACAACTCGTGTACAATTTGTATGTGGCACCATCCGTTTTCGAAATTGGTCGCACCATTGGAAAACTTATACATTGTAGATGAAAATCCCCATGTTTTGTTCTGGTTTCCGGCGACTTCGTCGCCGGAAATTTCTAAAACCCTATTTAAGACTACTTAACACAAGGGAAAAATGTGAAACTAAATTAAACGGTGATAAAGTCGTCGAAACCGGACCAAAGTATGAGAATTTTAATCTGCAATGTATAAGCTTTCCAATTGTGCGACCAATTTCGAAAATGGATGGTTTCACACACAAATTCTACACGAATTGTATACGTGAAGATTATACAAATGAAAATTTTCCCTTATCATTATTCTTTAAATAACACCGAAAACATCCTAATACTCACAGAGCATAATACAACCGATTCGTCCCGATCTCACATTCACGCAGTTTAGCCCAAGTTGTCACACAGCCCACAGGAAAATTACTCTTAACCTCCGTTCTTCCACCCACACAAACAAGAAATAACTTCTACGTAACCATAATTATCCAAGGAATGGAGCCACATACTACGCACATGGACACACAATTCATCACACTCAAATAACACCATCTTACACACACAATCAGCATTCTAGCACGCACATTACCCCAACTCACCAACCAACATAGGGTACCTGCCTTCAATTTCCTCCAACCAATCTCTTCCCCTCTCGCCCAACCAAATTTTCAAATACCGATCCTGTTTGTCGGATTTATGTACCGAATTCTAATCTTGATCGTCCAGTATTGATCTGATGGTCAGGACACTTAATTAAATGAGTGTTTAAATCATGACCGTCCACTGTTGATCCAACGGCCAAGATTAGAATTTGGTACATAAGTCCAGTACATAGGGTCATCAATAGAAAATTTCGGAATATTCCAATGTCGCATTCCTTCTCCGTGAATGGTCGATACAAGTTGAAAGGCCAGGCTAGGCCAGGCCCCAATGCCCAATCCAAATTTGGGCCTGGACGAATTATTTTTGTGGCGGACTCAAAATCGGCCCCGAGCAATAACTTAGGAGACAATATATGAGTCCGCCATTAGCTAAACACCAAACTCTGAAATAGTGGTATGGAGTCAGCTTTTTGTGGCGGGGATTGGGGTCGTAAATGTGATCGACAATAAATAGGTCATTTCTCCATCATCTTCAACGGGATATACGAAACTTAACAAAAAAAAAGGTCATCTTTTTTTTTTTCTGCCTATTTAAACCGATCTCTGGAGGAACATAATATCACAACCAGCAACTTTGAGTTCTGTTCAGCCACAATGGTTGCAATAGTTTTGTGCATAGTGAGTATACTTGTTCTGATTGTAACACCTTGGCTCTACAAATGGTGGAACCCAAAATGCAATGGAAAACTCCCACCAGGTTCCATGGGGTTCCCACTTTTGGGAGAAACTCTGCAGTTCTTCCAACCAAACAAGACGTGGGATATTCAACCTTTTGTCAAGAAGAGGATGCAGAGGTAAACCATACATTCATTCTACATTAATTATCCATCATTATAAAGTGAAAGGACTGTAGTTTTTGAGCCCTCGAACTTGAGAATCAGTAAGAGAGTGATGCTATAACGAAAGGGAAAGTCTAGGGACTATAAATTTCTTGTTCAGATTCCGAAAATAAATATTTTTTTAAATATTATTATATTATTTTAATATTATTTTTTATTTTTTTCTAATCACAATTTTCTAACAAAAAAAAATTATTTATAAGGTTTAGCTTTAAAAAATAATAAAATGTTTACTAATATATTAATTACTCTTTTTAATAAACTTTACCATTTACGTTTTATACGAATTAGGATTTAGTACTTAAAGTTTTAGTTTTACGGCGGCGAAGCCGCCGTAATAAAGATTAATATTATAAATAAAGTTTAACATTTACGATTTATAAAGTTTAAGAATTATTATTTAGGATTTTAATTTTTCGACAGGAAACCGTCGTAATATTGATTAATATTTTTAATAAAGTTTAGCATTTACGTTTTATAAAGTTTAGCATTAACGCAAAGCTTTAAGGGTTAGTATTAGGGCTTTAGTTTATCGACGGCGAAGCCGCCGTAATATTGATTAATATTTTTAATATAGTTTAGCATTTATGATTTATAAAGTTTAGAGTTTAGCATTTAGGGTTTTAATTTTTCGGCGGCGAAACCGCCGTATTATTGATTATAATTTTTAATGAAATTTAGTATTTAGGATTTATAAGACTTAGAGTTTTAATTTTTCAACGGCGAACGTGTCAAAATATTAATAATTATTTATAATATAATTTTTTTGAATAACTTTTTCTTTGTTCGAAAAACATGTTTAGCTAAAAAAATAAAAAAAATATTAAAATAATAATAAAATAATATAATTATATTTTAAAAATATATTTATTTATGGGACCTGAAATTCTGGTCCCTTAACTCCCCCAAAACTGATATACCCCACCCCTCATCTCACCTCCATCCCACCCCTACCTACGTGGTGCACCCACAGCCACACATTTTATTGGGTTTAGCTCTAGGGTTTATGCATTTAGCCCTACGGTTTATGCATTTAGTCTTAGGATTTATAAGATAGTGTTTTAGATTTTTACGTCGGCGAAGCGGCCGTAATATTAATTTTAAAAAATAAATATTTAGCCCTTGAGTTTATTCATTTAGCTCTAGAGTTTATGCATTTAGTCTTAGGATTTATAGAATAGAGTTTTAGATGAGTGCGGACGCCAAGTATATAGGAAGTGAGGTGGGGATGGGTATGAGGTGGGCGTGGGATATATCGGTCCTCAAACTCCCCATGACGAAAATGATTTTTCTCGCCTTACCTATACCACATTTACACGCCTCATTAAATCACGTGTTGGGCCCAACCGTCTAGATTGTCTATTTATTTGAATAAGGGGCCATATTTTAATATAGTTTATTTATTGTTTTCATTTGATAAAATTCATAATTATAGTATAAAATTTGAAAATATAGTATGTATTGGGTTTATTATATTTAACTATTGAGTTTATTAAATTTAGCTATTGGATTTATTGCATTTAGGTCTTGGGGTTATATGATAGAGTCTTAAATTTTTACGGCGCCGAAGCCGCCGTAATATTAATTTTAAAAAATAAACATTTAGCCCGTAGGGTTTATATGGGTGAAAATTTTATAACATTTAGTCATTGGGTTTATAGGATATAGTTTTAGATTTTTACGACAGCAAAACCGCCGTAATATTTATAAGAAAAGTAAATTTTGAAATATTTATATATTTTTGGATTTTGGGTGTTGATAATATTGAATTGCACTACAAACTATTAACAAAACACAAGATGACATGGTTGGCAAACAGGTGCACTAGAATTGGTCTGTGGTGAGGAGAGAGAGAGTGAGACGTTGGTTCGATTCTATGTGTGTCTCGCGCCTAAAAGGCGTGAGAAAAATTGGGACTCCTATAACACAACTGCTTTTGACACCCCTTTTGCATCCGGAGGTAGTTGAGCTGAATTTTTCAATACCCAATTATGTCCTATGGAGAAGTGCAAAAGGTGTGACAAAATGAGATAACAACATTTTCCTCACTAAGATGAGCTAAAGATATCTGATATTGTAATTCTACATTACAAAATGCCTTCTTCTGCCTGGCTCAGATATGGACCTATATTCAAGACGAATATCCTTGGATGTCCGGCGATCTTTTCCACAGATGCAGACTTCAATTATTTAGTTTCACAGCAAGAGGGGAAGCTATTTCAGAGCTGGTACCCAGATAGCTTGATTGGGACACTAGGAAAGGAAAAGGTTAATTCTTCAAAGGGATTCATGTTCAAGTACATGGCAATGAATGTGTTTGGTGCTGAAAGTCTCAGAAAGATGATCACTGAGATTGAGCAGGCATCGGTTACAACCTTGAAAATGTGTTCGGGATTGCCTTCTGTTGAAATCCACGGTACATTAGCACAGGTAATCGCCTGATTGATGGGCTGTTGCACTCCCCTTTGTCCGAATTTTCGCTTAAGCCGCTTATATGGTCTCCTAGATATTGGGTGGCCTATGACCGTTCAGGGTCCGCCTACCAGTTTTTCGAACAGATTGATTTTTTAAACACTGAAAGATCAAACTTTTCAGACATTTTTAAGCTTGTGGCCTTGTCCAAAATAGTATCTTGGTAAAACTTGACAAGTAATTCAACTATTTTCGCATGTCAATGTTTGTTTGCAGATGATATTTGATTTATCTTCAAAAAAGCTGATCTCTTATGAGTCTGCAAACGCCTCCGAGACTCTCCTGGATTGTTTTTCATCTTTCATGAAAGGGTTGGCCATGGCCTCCTTACCTTTGAACATACGTGGGACGCCATTCCACAAATGCTTGCAGGTAAATGTAGTGGTAGATCTTTATTTTTTTTGCGAGTCGAAAGCTTATAAAATAAGTGTAAGTTCTTGATTTACAATAGGAGAGAGATATTGTTGGAATATGGTAAATAGGAGAGAATGTTGGGAGTGATTTATCATCCCGGAGTCACAGGGATTGAAACTAATTCTTTTCTTTCCTACACCCCTCAAAGTACCCATCATGATATCTAATGTTTACTCAATAACTCATGTATAGATTTATTGAGTATGTCTGCCAATCGGATATTCATATGTAGCGTAAGGAAGTGAAATAATTCCACCCTCAAATGTCAATTTTAGTATTCATATATATGAACTGGTGTCTGATTATCACACATTACCGGGCACCTAATGTTGGATAGAAGTCCCACCCGGTCATCAAATTTGAGAGTCATAGAATCTCTTCAATACCCTAGATATTCTTTGAAATTCTGCTTCACCACTCAATAAAGTCACAACCTTTTGCTTCTATTGTTCCAAGTATAACCAGGTTACCACCTACCATTGTGAAGTACCTTGAAGTCGATCTCCGAACGATGGGATTTCTGACCCAGTCTATATCAAAATAAGCTGCGATCCATGGATAATCATTCTTGCTATAAATAATGCTAGCGTTAGGCAATGATAATGAGGTGGGTCGGGTCAGGGCAGACCACCCGGACCTGCCCTTTTAACTTATGGTTTTTAATCGGTCCTGGTCGGACCTAGGTGTGGACATTTGGATTCCAAATTCCGAAATATAGTGCATACCAAATTCCGAAATTCTGAATTTCGAAATTTTAAATTGTGACCGATTTCTAAATTTTTCTTTTGATTCGACCTCCAAAATAATTTTGAAAAGAATTATGAATTCTTCCAAATTCCCCCACCACTAATTAGATCTGCGGGGTCCAATTGTTTAGAAGTCCATTCTTCTGCAAGACTGTCATCTCACACTCCATCGCATGTCTCCATTTTAGGGTGTTTAATGCTTATACTTCATTGTTTCATTGTCGGCAAGAAATGTTCAAACTTGTGCATTGAATGCCACGTGGGCAATAAATGCATGAAGAAAAATGAGAAGACTATAAATGCTTGTGGACGCCAATGGAATCAGCAGAAAAAAAACGTGTACGATTTTTTAAATAGTAATTCACATTATTATTTTCTCGCGTTTTTTCTCCTATAAAAGGATATCCTCCTTCATTTGTTACAGCATCCCGAAATTTCCGAGTCTCATTATAGAGAGAAATACTAGAGAGAAAAATAGAGAGTTTGAGTGTTTATCCTTTATTCTCTAAAGAGATTACAAATGGTATCTCCTAGTGGTCTAAAGAGATTGTTACTCCAATATTCTTTCATAGTGGAATTCTTCTATCTCTGCCGTAGTTTTTTCCCTGATTAGTTTAGGAGTTTTCCACGTAAATCTTCGTGTTCTATTTATCTTCAGAATTAATTCCTACAAATTATTAGCTGTAATTTGGTTCTATCCATCTTATTTTCACCACATTCATTAGTATTATATCACAATAGAGAAAATCTTTGCTGAGTGTGCAAAACTCGAACTAGACAGTTCTGCAATGTATCATTTTGGTGCAATGTCATGATTAGATGAAATCCCCACATGAAATAAACTTTTAGTAATTACCTCGGGTTGGTGCAATGTCGATGTTATGGCAAGTGGCAGGTGAGGATAGTGGTGACGATGATAAGGGGACAACAATAACCTCTTTACTGGAATTGGGCTTTCTAATGGAACCAGAGTTGGAGATTGAATGGATAGAACGAGAACTGATTAGATAAATGGACTCGAATACAATCAATCGAGTGGCCCAGATGCATGAGTCAGCCCAATCAAGGCATAAAAATTCCTTTATATACCATAATAATCGAAAACTTTCAGAAAGAAAAAAAAAATTGCAGAGAAAGAATGGAGAGAAGAAAATGAACGAGGATAAATATAGAGTTTTTTTTTGGTAAGTAGGATAAATATAAAGTTAATGAGAAACAAATTTAACACTGAATTTAAATGATATCATTTAATCTACATAATTAAATTCTATGACCACTTATCCAAAGGTTTCAACATGTAGATTCTAAAAATATTTGACGAATTTGGGTCGTCAAAAAATTAATTTGGTATGGACAAATGCCCGTTAAGCTAGCATTAACATTTAAATTCTATATGTCACCACATTTCATGTTTGTATACAGGATATATAAAAATTTTATGGTCTAAACTTTATATCCAGATTAATAAGTTTTAAGTACAAAATTATAATCTGGTCGTTGGATTCAGACGAGTATTAAAATTCGGGACACTTGTGTTTAGGCCGGATGTAAGATGATCAATGGCGGATGCTGGAGGTCTGATTAGGGGGTGCATTTCACATAGAGTGCAGATCCTAAGGGTATCCGGGGGTCTAAATAGGGGTTGCGGGGATTGCATGTCCAAGGAAAAAAATTTGCACCCCCGGCACCCCAAGCATCCACCACTGAAGATGATATGAACAACGTAGAATTCAGGACAATCTAGAATATAATTTTTTTGTTAAATCACAATAGACTAATACAAATACGATTGCGGGCTATAATCAAGATTGACAATTTGGACTTGTCCCGACGTGTCACCCCGGACACATCCCATATGTGGGTCCGTGGTGGGTCCGTGGTAGGGGTGGGTGACCAGCCCCGGACCCGCCCCCCCCCATAATTAATATATAAATATTTTTCTTGTTTGTAATTTTTTTATTCTAAACATTGTTTTTTAATATATGTTTTTGTAATATTAGTTACAAAATAATTATTTTCGGGTATGAAACGAGTTTAACCCGAATGGATCCGTGGGCCCGATCTCCACAGGTCCATCCCCTGATTCTCCGGGGCGGGTTTGGGACATCGGCCCCGTTCCTTTGTCATCCCTAGCTACAATCAATAACCACAAACTTATGGTTTTAATAAGTGTAGATCAACTTCCTAATAAAATTAATCCCACATACGTATACCTGCACACACAAGACCCGAGTCCAATGAGAGGGATTATTTTCTAACATGATATAAGATCAACTTCGTAATAAAATTAATCCCACATACGTATGAGTAATTTTCAAATGCAGGACGGTATGGTGCCGAATGGCACCCTACCGTGCCGAATATGCATCTCGACCATCGGATTACATAATAAAAACATTGCTATTGTATAATGCTATTTTTCTAAATAATATTACAGCGGCTTCGCCGCCGAAAAAATCTAAAACCCTATTTAAATATTATAAACCCAATTTAAATGTTATAAACCATATTTAAATCTAAAAACCCAAGGGCTAAACCCTAAAAACCCAAGGGCTAAACCCTAAAATCCTAGGGCTAAATCGTGGTTGTGTCTCGACCGTCGAATTGCAAATCCAACAGTCAAGGATGCATATTCGGCACGGTAGGTTGCGATTCGACACCATATCCTGCATTTGAAAATCTGTGACATACGTATACCTGCGAGCGTCTTAGGATTGTGTGTGTAAACATAAAAAGCCTGGCCGAACTCTGGTAATTGCTATTCCGAATTTTTTTCTGATGCAGACTTTATGGTGCCGAACACTCACTATAGTGCCGAAATCTATTATTGACCGTTGAATGTGTGTTTCAAAGGCCGAGATCATTCCACTTATGTGACCATAAGACAAAACTCGTAATCACAAGGTCTGCACTCGAAAATGATGTTTGCTATTCGAGGCTCCTGCTCGTAAAATTTGATTCCATCCTCTTCTCCTACGGCGATTGTTGTCCAGATTTTTCCCCTTTCCATGGCGCCCGCGCGTTGCCCGGACTCATCTCTTCCGCTATGGTGGTTGATCGATTGCAGGAACAATGAGTTCTGTGAACTCCCTTCACCTTCTGATGAATTCATTAAGCGAAATTTGTTCTGCTAAATTGCCTTTTTGTGACGTCCATGTGCCGTTCTGTCGGCAGGATGAAATTGCCGGATAACCGGCAGCTTCTGATCGGCGGTTTATTATCTGGTTTGTCTTTTATTCTAATAACTACTTGGAGAGAGCACCTATGGCTTCTAACAATGTTGTTGACTACATAATGGATCTGTTGCCCATCTGTTGGATTTTCCTGGATGAGAATAGTCTAGATGCGGTTATATAGAATCTGAGGGAAGAATTATTTGTATTGAACTTTTATATTTGATTTACAATGGAATGGGGGAAACAAATATATAGACAAAGACAATGCGAGAATGTTATCTATTGTAACCTCTTTTATTCATGGTAGATAGAATAGAATATTGGGATTGATTTCAATCCTGGAATCATATGTATTGAAATCAATCCCGTCCTTTCCTAAGGCTGTTTCATGAGCAGAAATTTTCAGCTGCGGAACATAGCATGCCGAATGTAGGGCTTATAGTGCCGAAATCTAACCCGAATACTGTGACTTATGAAAAGGGTGTGAATATGTGAAAAATGTCTCTATTCTAACTTCAATTATGTGGTCTAGCGATTGCAGCAATTCTTTGGTATTTTACTTATCTAACTTAACTTGAATTTAGGCCCGAAACAAGGCAATGAAGATTCTGAAAAGCATGCTACATGAAAGGAGGGAAAATCCGAGGAAAGAACAGATTGATTTGTTTGATTATATTTTGGTTGAGCTGCAAAAGGAGGATACTTTACTCACCGAGACCATTGCACTGAATATGACTTTTGCGGTACTCTTAGGTAGCTATGAAACCACCTCAGCGGCACTCACTCTTGCCATTAAATTTCTGGTGGAGCATGAAAATGTGTGGACAGAACTGCAGGTAAATGATCAAAATTTTCGAACATATTTCGTTGCTTTCACTTCAATTAAAACATATAAAATGTGTTTACAGGAAGAACATGAAACTATCCTTAAACAGAGGGAGCATCCGGACAGTGCACTAACATGGTCCGAGTACAAATCAATGAAGTTCACATTTCAGGTGTTTGTGGCTTACTTTTCCTACCGTTATCTCAAATATTTTTTTTAGGTAAGTAAATGGGAGAAATATAGGGGCCTTACATAGGGGCTTGAACTCAAGACCCATTAGCCAGGAGTTCACGGCATCAGACCAAACGGTCTTTGTTACAGTTATCTTGAATGTTGTTTATCAGCAGATCATCTACTGTAAATGAACTGCAGGTTATCAACGAAACAGTCAGACTTTTGGGTATAGCTCCTGGAATTTTAAGAAAAGCTATGACAGATGTCAAATACAAAGGTTAGTGCTCAAATCAAACAGTACCATATATTTGGAAAAGAGAGAACATCCATTCTATTGATGAAATAACACCCATTCCTGCAGAATACACCATTCCGGCAGGCTGGACAGTTGTGATGTGCATTCCTGCAGTACATTTAGACCCGGAAAGATATGCAAATCCCTTTGAATTTAATCCACGGAGGTGGGAGGCAAGTATTATAACAATAGAACAAAGTACTATTGTTAATATTACATATAGCTAACTTCATAACTACTAATAGGGAAAAGACACCAGTAGGGGATCAAGAAATTTCATGGGATTTGGAGCAGGAGTAAGATTCTGCCTTGGAGCAGAATTCAGCAGGCTTCAGATGGCAGCCTTTCTACATCACCTGGTCACAAAGTACAAGTAAGAAAAATGATATAAGAAATTCATTCTTGATACGTACTGGTCCTGGTTAACTTGGAGAAGGCTTACTGTTGAAATTTGCCCCATACCGGAAATGGATGGGCAAATATATAGGTTTAAATATAGGAATTGTGGGGGTACAAGTTAATATCAGGGTTTTGATGAGAATACCCATATTCCTACCAAACAAACCCCCACACGTGCACCCCCACACGTGTACCCACACACACGAGAGACTTGGTTGTCCACTGTGGGTTCAGACTCGATTTTCTTTAAGGGCTCGAGACCAGGTTATTGGGCCGGCCTAGTTTATTTATAAATTTCAAGACTTGGCTTTCATGGGATTCTTTCAGGTTGAAGGCAATCAAAGGGGGAGAGATTCTTAAAACTCCTGTATTTCAATTCCCTAATGGCTATCACGCTCAAGTATCGGAAAATGTTACTCCAAATTAGGATAGACAAAGCATGTTCAATAAGGAGATGCCTATTGATATGCGTGGGCATAAAAACTGTTATAAATGATTAAATTCATGCCCATTTGATAGAGTAATCCGTGAGTCATGTATTTGTATGCTATGATACAATAGGCATGAGCTTTCTAAAGTTTGTTTGCAATAAAATATGTGTTTAAATATAAATTATTATGCGTACAGGTTCCAATGACATGCAGTTATACGTGCAAAAATACATGCATTTTCAATTTCGGTCACTATCATTGCTCGTTTGACGGAATTGGTCACATCGTTAGAAATTTTATACATAGAAGATCACATGTTCAAGTTTTGGTCCGGTTTCGACGATTTTATCACCGTTTAATTTAGTTTCACATTTTCCTTTTGGATTAAGTAGTCCTAAATAGGATTTTAGAAAATTCCGGCGACGAAGTCGTCGAAACCGGACCAAAACTTGAACATGTGATCTTCTATTGTTAGGCTTTCTAATGATATGACAAATTCCGTCAACGGGAGATCATAGTGGCCGGAATTGAAAATGTATGTATTTTTAACTGTTTTTTTTTACTGTCCCCCGAAGCTGCCCCATTGTTGTGATGTGATACTGCAAAGATTTGAGCCCCAAGCTGGGTTACTAGCTTTCTTGCATGCATTATGCTTCGGGCTTTCCTCCCGAAGTGCAGCTTCTTGATTTTTGGGATTTGTGTAGGCCTTACTTGGTACCAACTGAAACACTTGGAATACCAAACAAGCATCCAATAAGGAAGAGAAATTTACAAAGGCATTTTAATGTGTCTACACAACTTTTGTTTGAAGAATTAAAATGACTACACCAATAGCCGTAATAAGTTTACAAAATAAAAAAGTTACAAAGGGTGTGTTTAGCGTCGACTTATAAATCACCTTATCAGTCAATTTTGCCTTATAAGTCAGTTTGACAAAAAAGGCTGTTACGTGAACGTCCACCTTATGACTTATAAGGTGACTGATTTGAAAAGACATTTTCAGCCTGATTTAAAAATAAAGTGACTTATTCATTCCAATTTTACCCTTAACTTTATATACCTACACATCTTTATCATGAGTATATTATTTTTATTAGTCTAAACTTTATTATTAATATCAAAAATAATAACTATTTATTTAAATAATAAATTAGAATTATTAAAGCAAAAAATGTTTTTTTAC
>JAOYMZ010064758.1:0-12673 GCA_025802335.1 Pinguicula primuliflora
AAATATAATAATATTATTAAATAGTTAACTAAAGCTTACATGAAAAATAAATTCAAATTAATATCTCTAATCATATAACTTAAATTTTAAGCTCTATAACTATTCCCAAAAAATATGTTTATGACATTAACTAAATATATATTAATTTTTTGTTAAATTTTTAAATTAATTTCCATCGTTTCAGATAGTTAAATTTTTTTAACCGAAGACCGATCTGATCCGATCCGAAATTCGGGATCCGAATCCGAAATTCGATTAAAATTATCCGATTTTAAATGGATTGGGTATTGTTATTGTTTTTCAAAAACCGAATCCGAAAAAATTCGAAAAAAATATCTGAATCCGATCCGATTCGTTTGCAACCCTACTCATATATTAAGCAAATTCTTTTTAGCAAAGCAACTTTTAAAATTTTATAAAAGAGTCCTAATATTTACAAAGCTCACAATTGAGCCCCAAAAACTATTTACAATTTCTCCACTTCAAAACTCGCAGATTTCGAATTCAACTTAGAATTTGTCATCTACCAGTTCGTCCGCCTGGATAAATCGACTGCTTCTCAGGTTGTGCTTTGCTGGCGAACGTGGATTTTCAGCATTTCCTTTGGGAATCTTTCCCAATCCAGGTATGTATACCCGTGGGTTTCTCCGTTGGATTTCATGATCTCATATGTTCTTCGTTTGATTTAGTTGACAATATCATGTGGGAATGTAGGGATATCTTCAAAGATCAAACGGTTTCTGGCTAACCAAATTTGCCAAACTGTCGAAATCCAGAATGTATTCCACAATTTTCGATCTCTCTGGCTGGATATACTAAGCATAATTATGTGAGAGTATGAAAGATATTAATGTATGATGACTTGTGTAATAAATGGTTAAAAATTTGGGTTGAGGAACACAATTCCATGACCCACTTGGCTTTTAAAAAAGACTAGATTGTGGCAGCTTTCCAATGTATGTTTAGGTAGTTTTTCAATGTATATTTCTAATGTTACGTGTATCAAAAAATTTTGTCCATAATTTCAGTACATGTTTATTTGGGTGGGTTTCAGTCCACCGAAATAGAAAAATAAGAGCGGTTCTAGAATCTTGAAATGATGTCAGAATTGGTACTAAACTTTTATTTTAGCTCTCGTGATACACTGTTTAAGACTAGGGTTAAGTTAGTTGCTCTTAAAATATTTATTTAATGGGATTTTAGTTTTTCGGCGGTGAAGCCGCCAAAACCAGAATACATGACCGGTCCCGGCATCATTTTGACATGAGGATTCAAGAACCGGTCTTATTTTTTATTTCGATGGCCGAAAACCTACCAAAATGGGTGGGTACCGAAATTCTTGACAAGAATTTTCAGTACAACTACCAACTCTCGTATTTTTAAGATTGGTCAATTGAAGATGCAATCGCGACCGATAAATGATATAAGACACTCATTTTTCACACTATTAGCATCATTTAAGATGTGTCATAATTTCATTGGAAAAAATGTTGGAGCGTTAGATGAAACGTGAGACTAAATTTTTCAACATCCAATTGGGTGCTGACACATCAGTAAATGGTGTAAAGTTGGTGCCAAAAAATGATGTTCTATATCATTTTGCATCTTGAGAAATGATATACCCTTTATCTTCACAAATAATGCATCTATTTGTCATCGAGGAGCTGTGTGCAGTAAATTTCCAGAGGAGATTGAATTTAATAAGAATCCTAGTTTTCATTCATGCTATCCACCTTCGTCCAATACGACCAACGACCTACAACCTGGTTTCGATGACCTGAATTCTGTTGTGTGTGTGCTTACAAGTTAACAATCTACTACGTCTTCTTCTTACTTTGGAGGCGACAACATCATCACTGTTGGAAAGGATCTCATAAAAAGGAAAAGAGGAATTTGTGATAATCACAAATCTCTCCATATCTCCCGGGATTTGATGTACCAAAATCCCGGAACTTACCATATCACCTCTTGGTCTATATATTGTACCTTGTAGTTGATGAAAAGTACAACAAAAAAAGAAGAAAACGGAGGATTAAGATTCCTCCCGTGGAGTAGGGTTTATTCCCGAACCACGTAAATCCTGCGTCTTATTCATAACAGCATACAAACATCAAATCCAATATGGTATCGGAGCGAGGCTCATAGAACCACCGCAGCCGTCATCTACCAGTTAAAATCCCTCTGGCCGAAGATGTCCGACTGATAGGACATGGAAACTCTTTTGCATTCACAGAGGCCACGAAGGCGCTCTCACAGGAACTAGTCACCATGATGGAACAACAACATACAGGTTCATCTTCCTCCGACGAGAATCAGCCTGATGTTCGGATCGACGTCAAATTAGATAACAACAACTATGTTTTATGGGCTCGACTAATGGAAGTCGCAATTGGAGGAATGGATCGATGTGAATTCTTAACAGACAAACCACTGGCAGAATCAGACCCGACATACAAATCTTGGAGAAAAAAGGATCTGCATGTATTTTCATGGCTTACAAACAACATGGACCGCAGTATTGTTCGAGAGTACATCCACTTCCTGTCATCAGAAAGTCTATGGCATACTCTTGCCAAAACATTTAAAACCGGAGAAGACAGTCTGCAAATTTTCGATTTAAAAACAAAAGCGGGTCGTTTTTCACAAAACCAAAACAGTATTGAATAATATTACAAGTCAAATAGCCTATGAATGGAAATCGATAGAAGAATGCCAAATCCCATGAAGTTCGAAGAGGATATTCTGAAATACAATGAATTACAGTCGGAAGACTGGCTATTCACCTTTCTATCGGGACTAGACAGGATGTTCGATCCTATAGTCATGGACATCCTGAAGGAGAAACCTTTACCGAGAGTTGACGAAGCATACACGACCCTCCGATTTGAAGCTACCCACCGGGAGATATTGAATCCAGCGAACAACTCCGCGACCCATCAGAATGCAGGCATAGGATCGGGCTTGTCGGCCCAATCCATAGCCTAATCATCATCTGGGCACATTTCCGTGACCCATCTGGAGACTGTGCTCGACGGCCCAACAACAAAAATCGAAGGGGCAAATTTTAGTGGGCAGGGTGGAGGAGCCCGACCCGAAAATTTCGACCCAACAACCCAGGTTCGATTCGGATACCAAGATCTGACCCGGCCCAAATATGCCACCCGAATACACAGAACCATTCCCATCCAAATTGCTGCCCTGAGCCCGGCCGCTTCCACGGCGGTCGCCAGTCAGAAGGGGCGGGATCTGCCACCACTTCATCATACCGACCAAGATGCGATTTTTGTGAGAAAATAGGTCATATGCAGAAGGAGTGTTACTGTAAAGTTGGTTATCCGGTGGGCCATCCAGTAAATCAGCAATTTTCCGACCAAAATTGAGGGACAGTGGCCATCGGTGAAGGACTCGACCAGGAGGGCGACGGTGAGCCCGGCTTCGCTGCGCTGGGAGTTAGGAGGCGATAGCCCACTCCGCAACGTGCAAACTCCAGTGGCTATTATGTCGAAGTGGACAAAAATTGCGAGGGAGAACAAATTGACCGCTCCGTCGCAAGAGAGAAACAAAGGGACAAAAGGTACAAAACTGAGGCAGCACACGAGTCACAGTAAGGTGAGATAAATGGGGTGAGGGGAGTAAAAAAAAACCTCTTGCCCCTCCCCTTTTATTACTAGCGAATATTTCCCGGAAGGGTGTTTTGGGGATGATGAAAATTCCAATTCTGATTTTGGAGTTCTAAATTCATGTGCTGATAGTTCGAAAGAGAAAAATAGTCAGTGGATATTTGATTGTGGGGTAACTGATACAGTGACATTTGATACTAACGATTTTTTGCGAGTCACGGGGACACCAGAAGTGAAGTATTCAGACAGCTAATGGAGAATTATTACCGGTTGAGGGTGCTGGGATAATTAAGATCACACCACATCTCAAATTACACAATTGTTTATATGTGCCAGCTTTATCTCATAAATTACTATCCATTAGCCATATTACGAAAGAGCTGAATTGTGCAGTCCTAATGTATCCTACATTTTGTGTGTTTCACGGTATTCGGACGAAGGAGATCCGTGGACGTGGTACTGAACGGGCTGGACTGTACTACGTGGACGAAGTTGCTCCCTCTGCAAAATCCCTGTCTGCTCGTAGCCTTGCATCTCAGAAAAATTGGTTGTGGCACCAACGCTTATGTCACCCTTCCGATAACTATCTCAAGAAACTGTTTCCTCATTTATCTAGCTTTCCTATATCCTGTGATTCATGCCTACGGGCTAAGGCTCATCGGACTTCTTTTCCTCCTAGCTTATCACGTATTGATAAATCGTTTTCTATTATTCATTCTGATATTTGGGGACCTGTCCCAGTTGTTAGAGGTAGCGGATTAAGATATTTTGTCTTGTTTATTGATGATTGCACTCGTATGTACTGGATCTATTTTTTGAAAAATAAGTCTGAAGTTGTTACAAAGTTTATTCAGTTTTATCACATGATTGCCACACAATTTGAAGTACCCATCAAAATTCTCCGCACAGATAATGGGGGGAGTTTGTGAACTCTCACATGTCTATATTTTGCTATGACAAAGGGTTGATTCATCAAATCACTTTTCCATATAGTTCGGAACAGAATGGTGTTGCTTAAAGGAAGAATCGATTTTTACTCGAGATTACTCGAGCAATTATGTTGCAGTCAAAGCTACCATCACAATTTTGGCCTGAAGCCGTTGCTACTGCCGCCTATCTGACGAATCGCCTGCCGACTAAAATACTAAATTTGGCCACACCTCTCCAAGCCTTATCCTTTCACACGAGAATCCCTCCGTACCTCACTTTACCCCCACGAGTGTTTGGATGCTCCGTGTTTGTTCACATACCTAAGGTGAATCGTACGAAGTTTGTTCCCTGCTCTTTGAAGTGTGTCTTTATTGGCTATGGAATTCATCAAAAGGGCTATCGATGTTATGATCCCAAATCCAGAAGGTTGTTTACGACCATACATTGTGATTTTATTGAGGATGAGTTCTATTTCGATCGTTCTCTGGGATCTAGTGGTTAGGAGGAGACTATGAGAGACCCACTAGATTGGATCAGCCTACCAACCATCAGACTCGAGCCCCAAACAGAGCTAGCCCCCGAAAGAGTTGTCCCTTCGTTCCTTGAGCCGCCACAGGTCTTACCCACAACCTCATTGCCGCTCTCTGTAGTACATTATGAGCCTTTACATGCTGAGCCTGAGCACTTACTTGAGGAGTGTGTATCTATTGAGCCTGCAGGTGTTCCTCCGACCCGTGTGTTGCCTGAGAGATCCACCAGAGGCGTAGCACCTCGACAATATGTTGCTGATCATGTGCCTAGCTCGAAGAGATATTCAGTGGCAAACCTATTCAGGGGGAGAGTATCACGGTGACTAAGGTGTTTCCTTTTACTTTGTATCAGGAGGAGATCATCAGAAGTGTAGAGGAAGTATTGAGTATTCCTGAGTGGCGGAGAGCAATGGAGAAAGAAATGAGAGCCTTGGAAAAAAACAATACATGGGACAAATGTCAACTACCTGCCGGAAAACGTCCAGTTGGGTGTAGGGGGATCTACACTATCAAAAGAAAGGCTAATGGAATAGTGGAGAGATTCAAAGCACGTCTGGTGGCAAAAGGATATACCCAGACCTATGGGATAGACTATTCTGAGACATTTTTCCCCGTCGCTAAAATATATACTATTCGTGTATTGTTTTCTATTGCAGCTAACAGGGACTGGTTACATGGAAGAGTAAGAAACAGAAGGTAGTGCCCTTATTGAGTGCTGAGGCAGAGTTTCGTGGTATAGCAAGAGGTGTGACAGAAATCTTATGGTTGAAGATATTGATGACTGAATTGGGCTTTTTGGCAGACAGGTCGTGCCCCTTGAAGTGTGATAATAAAGTTGCTATTCAAATCTCTGAAAATTCGGTACAACATGATAGAACGAAGCATGTAGAAGTTGACAGACATTTCATTAAGGAGAAATTAGAGGATGGGGTTATTACGCTTCCCTACGTGAGATCCGAAGATCAGTTGGCAAACATTTTGACGAAAGCAGTTGTTGGACGATCCTTTCATGAGATTATAACCAAGTTGGGTGTTGGACCCTCCAACATCCAACTTGAGGGGGAGTGTTGGAAAGGATCTCATAAAAAGGAAAGGAGAGATTTGCGATAACCACAGATCTCTCCATATCTCCTGAGATTTGATGTACCAAAATCCCGGAGCTTACCATATCACCTCTTGTCTATATATTGTACCTTGTAGTTGATGAAAAGTACAACAAAAAAAGAAGAAAATGGAGGATTAAGATTTCTCCCGTGGAGTAGGATTTTTTTCCGAACCACGTAAATCCTGCATCTTATTCATAACAACATACAAACATCAAATCCAATAATCACCTTTGTCTTCGGAAGAGATGAGGACGAAGTGGGCTTCAGGGGCATTGTTGGTGGTTGTGCTAGCAGGGCGGCAAGGCCTTCAACAACGTTGGCGAAGGTTGTGCTGGCATAACATCTAAGGTTGAATCGTCAGTGTTGGAGGATTAGTTGGCGTATGCGACAAGAACTGCCAAGGCATCGATTGTAGGGGCTATAAGTGATTTGGTAGGCTTCACCAGCAAAGGCAGTAAGGACTTTAGGGTTTTGGCAGAGGCGAAAAGACTTTCGGAGCGTGCGGAGGCTACACTCGTAGAGGTACCAACTGCACAGTCTTGGCCTTTAAGAGTGTAGGCGGCGCCCTGGAACTCGCAAGATGACCTTAAGGGTCCGTTTACTTGATGGAATTATGCGGTATTACGTGAGATTCACATGAGATTGGTCTGTAATACCATGTTTACTACAAATGAAAAACACACAGTGGCCAAACTGGGTTATGGGAATGAAAACCGGGGTGCGTGCATTTTTTGGATTAACTTAGGATCCAGATCCAAAAAACAATCCCACAAAAAACGTAGTATTGAACCAATCCAATTTTATGCCTTCACAAAAAACCTCCTATATGCCCACAAATTATATCAACTTTTCATCAAGATTTAAATTTCCATATCAACCGAATATTTTGGGAAACAATTAGAACTCACAAACCCTAGACACATTCTTAACATAATCAAGTAATCGCGATGCCAAATCCAAGATCAACGACTACATACCTGGCAGTGCATTCAAACTGAACCAATAACGTTTGTTAATTTTCTGAATTCATACTGATTTAGATGATTATGTGCTCGCCTGAATGTAATTGAGTAGTACTGAAATTTATACACTCGTGTGTGCCTACATGGATGTAATATGGAACAATGACAGTAAATTGTTTAATTTATGGACTATTCATGGACTCTATGATGAGTACGAGCGTGATAAAGTTGCGAAGTGTAGAACACTCAAGCGTGCAACACCTCCAATATATAGTCTTAATGCAAAAAGGCAGCGACAGTCCGAGTTTGTGGCTAGAATGACTAGTGTGTCTGCCTTAGAATATTTTAACAATTTACGAATGCATAAGGAAATATTCAACAAACTTGTAAACCTGTTGGTAGATGAGGGAGGATTTAAGGATAGTAAATACGCATGTGCTACTACTCAGGCTGCAATCTTTCTGCATTTTTTGTGTGGAACAGATTTGATACAATAAATATCACTGATTGTGTTTTATGCTTGATATTGATAAGTTTGTTCTAATCAGGGATATGGAAAATCAAGTGGAAGTGTGCATGCCAAGAAAAAACTATCTTACAGTCCATCTAGAAGTTGTGGTAGTAACCACAGCGACCAAATAGCTCGGAGATCACCGCATAAACATTTGCACCAACGCAGAGCACAAGAGTTTATTTCAGCCAAGCTGAAGAAAAATCACTCATAGAGATGATGAAATTTTGTATTAAGGAAGGATTCAGATCAGAGAACGATTTTCGAAAAGAATTTAACGAGGTGCCTCCATCATAGCACATGATCTACCTGAAAGTCGTGTTACCAGCCGTGAAGTCCAGAACAAAATCAAGGTGTGGAAGAGCGAGTACAACCTGCTGAACGACAATCTAAATCTCAGTGGTTCTGTGTTTGATTCCGTATCCATGCTGATCATAGTAGACGAACAATTGTGGAGTGAACGGATGGCGGTACAATTATTTGACTTGCATTGTTATATTTTTGTCTTATACTCAGATGTTGTTCCCTTTTTTGTACAGAATAACATTAAATACAAGAAACTTAAGAATAAGAAATGGATATGGTATTACGACTGGTGTGACATATTTGGCAACACAAGGGTCACTGATGCTGGTATGTACGACTACAATAATACTCGAAGCGCAACTACAAATTCAGCAAGCTTTGATGTTCCGAATGTTGTAGAGTTACACGGACAGTTGGACATTGAAACCGATGAACAAATTGAACAGCCACACGAAGAGACAGGAAGATTTCCTATGAATAAGGATGTCTCACCACCACATTATATAGCAGCAGCCAAGAGTCCAAGGAAGAGTAGTGGAAATGTGACACCTAAAACATCAAAAGCTGGATCTGGTGTCACCAACAACCTTAATGGCGAAGATCCCGCAAGTAACGAATTTATGAGTACACTAAAATCCTTCTAGGTGAATCAAATGACTGAGGTGAATGCAAAGAAGGGCATTGTGGTTGATCAGGTTCGGCAGGACTTGTCTTTTATGGGACTAGACAATATGGAGGTAAACAACAAGATGAAGATTATAGATGAGGTTGACAATAATACCGCAAGGCGGAAGGACTTGTCGATGGAACAAAATAAGCAGTGGATTGAATCTGCTTTATATGATAGTTCAGCCTTATAGTCTCCTTGTAATACCTAGTTATTGCAGACTGAATTTGTGTCAATTGTTCTCCATGTTTGGACCAACATTGTGAGCTATTATATTTGGAATAGAATTGTGTTATTGTTCATGAGTTGCTATATGTGTTTTAGAATGATCAAGAGTAATGTTAACAGATCAAATAACAACTTTTTCATAAAAGGATCATTAACGAGAATAAGAAACATCATCAGAATGTATCAATTGTCAATACAGACCGGTTGCTTCAAAAAGATGAGCACATTTACATGTAATCAAACCAAAAAACACAGCATCACCACCATTTAAAAAGGATGACACAATGTCACGAGATCCGGAGCAGGTCATGCCATACTTCAGAAGTCATTACCATCTTCCTAATCATCTTCATCTTCCTCATCATCATCTTCATCTTCCTCATCATCATCTTCATCCTCCTCCTCCTATCTTGTTCTTCCGTGTCCATATCCTCATCCGGATCAGAGGGGTAGGAGGAAGGCCCCACCATGGTGGATGTTGTCCTCTGAGAATCCTCTTCACTTTGAGGATGTTCTTTAGAGGAGTGGTATGAGATGCCTCCCTCGAGCTATCCAAATCAGATAGCCACACTTTAGGGTAGCCTGCTTCAAGTACTTGTCTGATCCTCCGCTGTTTAGCTTTGGACTTAGTCTTGGCCTCAGCCTCCCTTTTCCTATTCTCACTTGCCAATAGCCTCTGCTGCTCGGTATGGCAGCTTCCCATCCTATAAACTCAGCCTGATCATCATTTAGATTAAGTAAGTACATGCCTGAATCACAAAACCAAATCCATCATCCTAACACCATATGTTAAATCTACGGCCATTGTAATAACTTGAACATAATGCTTGATCTACAACGGTGCTAAATCTACGACCATTAATTGCATATTTAACAACATATGCTAAATCTACAACCATTAATTGTATATTTAATGCTATATTATTCAGCCATGCTAAACTAAACCGCAAACAATACAAAGATGACATCTTTAGCACTAATATACCTCCACATCTTCATCTTTCACAACAATAGGTGGTGCTGGAGGGGTAACATCATATGCTTCACCATTTACGAAGGAGTAGGGTCACTAGAACCCTCCTCCAGTTTCGCTAACAGAGATCCCAGGGGTTTATCAATGTGTGTTTGCGACACACTGGGTGGTGGAGCGTCTTCTTCATTGTTGACCATTTATTCTTCAGTTCTCATTGAAATCGCAAAGGTTTATCAACGATTGCAGAGCTTTCCAAAAAGACGAAGAGACGCAAGAGACATTTGAGGTGGCAACTCGTACATATACCGCGAACCATCGTGCGAGGGCATAGTAGTCATTGCACATTTTTTATGAAATTGGTCCCCTTTCTGAGGATACCCAGTAAACATGAGATTGTGTTTTTTTGGGTTCAATTCCATTCCAGCCCAATTCTGGAATTGGTATAAATTGTGGGTTTAAATGCTAAGTTAATGTGAAATTAATTCTTGGCAGGAATTCAAGTGAATGGATCCTAAGGGCATTCATGACAGTCTTGAAGGAGGAAAGTGCATCATCTGTCGTGGGAATACGACATGCAAATTCTCTCTCGGCCACATCTTGGTCTAATTTGTAGATTTTGCTGACGAACTTGATTGCCTCATCGACGAACTTCATTACCGTCATGTGGTCATTGAATCATCAGTGGCATTGCCAATCAAGTGTTGCACGGTCGTGGCAATAAAAGCAGTGTTTGCGACCATTTTGCAAATGCCCTTAGTGGCTACAGCATGGCAAGTCTTGGAGTGAAGGTTTGTGGCGATGGTGGTAAAGTTGGTGGTGGTGTCGGCAATAGTTACAAGATCAGCAAGGGATGGGGGCGACAACAGCATTGCTGACATATGCATAGGCGATGCTGTTTTCTAATGCGTCTGCTTATACAGCAAGGTTGACGATGGCAGTGTGAGGTACGTAAAATTTTAATAAATGGGCTTTCGTTTATTTTATTCAGGGGCCAGATTATTGAAGGAGTTTGTGGGCATCGACCTGCTAACGAAAAAGAATTCCCAAGGCTTAAGCATTTCACACATCCCGCTTGATCTTTTAATTATAATTAGAGTAGATAATTGGATAAGCAACCTCCGCAACAAGTCTATTTTGAAATCTAACCTCATATTTTATTTTTGATTTACTTTTATTATTCTTTTACTTAAAAAGTATTAAAAGAAACCAAATAAAAAAATAAAATACTAAACGTCTTAATTCCTTCTAACACGTCAATCGCCGGAAGACTTGTCACAAAACCCTTCTCCGTCGAAAGGAAAACCTCCTCGTAAAATTAAAAACCTGGACCCTTCAATAAAAAATCTCTACTGGATTCCTTCAACATGTCGGTCAACAAATCCTTAGACGTGGACGTGGACTTTGATCGAACAATTACCACTATCGTACGTGCACACGGTATCGCCGGATGACTTTTTACTTTATCATCTCCAATTGTGAAAAAATTAGAGTTTAAAAGTTCAAACCATTGATGTCGTCGTCACATACTTTTCACTTATCCATCTCTGCCAAAAGAACAAGCTTCTAAATTGAACAAGACGTCCCTTCAATCTCGACTCGAATCACCTTCAATATGTCATTATAGTGGGGATAAATTTGACAACCAACTGTACATCCGGCGAGAGTTTCTCAAATACGCATGCGGACGACTCCAATCATCAGGTGTATCACGACTGTCGGAAAACTGTCGGCATCATGACTGTCGGCATCACGACTGTCGGCATCACGACTGATAGCATCACGGTTGTCGGTAGCACAGCTGTAGGCATCACGACTGTCAGCATCACGACTGTCGGTTCAGTCTGGATAACCTCGACGCCACTAATGAACCTACCTTTGACGATGTCGGGTGATGTCGTACGCCTCGGATATCGCCGAAGCAATCGAAGAAAACCTTCATGAATGACTCGACCCGTCAATCTCGTTCAATTGTGGTGAACCCGACTGGAATTTATTGTCGTCCTTCCCGTTCTAATCTATTCCATCAACTCAGAACATGAAACGACGCACAGAAATTATGATTTCAAAGTGAAAGAGATGTTTCATTATATTATTAAATTATAAATAAAATACATCATATCAATGTGTTCGTCAATTTTATTAATAATTAATTGCATCATATCAATATCGACAGCTGATTACATAATTATCACCAAAGAAACTGAAAGAGATGCTTCATTATATTGGTAAATTAGCACAATGAACTATGATAATAATTTTGTTATCTTGAAGGTGAAACCAGTTGACAATTCCGTCTTGATCCAAATTATTTATTAAATTCGGACAACTCTTTTATCTCGGAAGACACGCCAGCACCACTTTACTAGTTTTACATTTCCGGACAGTGCAGTTTGAATTCGTGCAGTATGTCCTCCCATTTGCAGAACAATTACTAGAGAAGAAAGCAAAATCACTCGAAAGCTATCCCTTACGTGCAGATGGGCAACTCTCTTTATCTGAAAGACACACCACTTCACTTCACTAGAGAAGAAAGCAAAGTCAGGCAAACATGTTGTGATTTGTGTATGAGGAGTAGGTTTAGGTTTAACTTGATGTTGTATTTATAGGGGCGAGGCTGGAATTATCATAATTACTGCATTGTTGCAACTGGTGCTGTTCAACATCACAAGAGTATGAAAAGACACGCGCTGTTATTGAAAAGACGCGACACATGCAGATTATGAAAAGACTACGTGCGCAGTCTATGAAAAAGACTACGCACGTAGTGTTTTATTTTATTTTTTTGGATTAAGTATTAAAATAAATAAATACTTTAGATTTAGGATTTAGGGTCTAGGGTT
>JAOYMZ010064769.1:0-12672 GCA_025802335.1 Pinguicula primuliflora
AATCATCCTCCGGGGAAGAGATTTGATTCGTGGATATCAAGAGACTTTTCATAACCTCTTTCAACGGTGATTTCTACAGTCCGGGTGATTACGATCCGTCACGCTTCCGCAACAACGCAAAGATATATTCGTTGTACTCGCTATTATTAGATTCGTTCTATTATATTCGATATTGATCTACATACTCCTCAATAGAAGATGGGTTTTAGGGGACGGGAAATCCATCTCCTTCTGGTGTGATACATGATTTCCCTTCGAAGCACTACTATTATCTGCAGCATTACACCCCATCCCTGCATAAGAGTCAAAAGACGTGGAGAGGTTCTGTGACCACAATAACTCATGGAACATTGCCCTTCTCACGTCTGGTTGCCTTCCGAGCTAGTGAACTAACATGGAATGCTCTGCATTATGCCCTTTGGACTAACATGGACGTGCCATATCTAGGGAGTTCATCTATCCAGCCGAGAAGAGAACCAGATGGCCGATTTTCTGGCAAAAACATACCTTGCTTTTCAGAAGATCGACAAGGTGAACGTTCTCAACCCACCATTTCTTGTAACTAGGATAGGAGGTTCAGGGTCGGAGGAGTAATGCCGAGACATCCGCAGTTCCTACCGAACTCCACCCTGATGTACTAGTGTAGCATTATTCCTGGCAAGAAGCTTCCAATGTATGAAGAAAAAGAAATATTATAAACATTATTAATCTGAATGTGATTATAGAGTGTTAACTGTTAAGTTCCAAATTTCGTATACCTATCATCATAATATTTTAGAAATTGTGAATGTGAAAAATATGGATTCTATAAAATTTATAATTAAATTACATCAACCCAAAAGTGATTATAGAGTGTTGAAAGCTTGACAATTATTGGACAAATACGTGACATAAACCCTTCAAAATATACATATTTATGATGTATATAAAACATAAATATTGAATTTTTTAATCCTATATTTTCGAATAAGTTGGATATACAACATAAATCTTAGAATCCGAATGAATAGTTTATTTCTTTTACAGGTTGGATTTTTTTTCAAGAATTGAAGTATTTTTATTGGGATCGATTTCCTCTCTTCTTTTCAGCCCTTTTGTGTTCGTGCCTTTGCCTTCCGTTGTTTGTCCGCCTTTGCCTTCAACATATTACTGAAGAAACTTCAAAAAACATGTTTTGTCTGGCAAAAATTAAAAATAAAACCAAGCATGCCCATGTCCTGCCCGATGACATCATATGCGAGATCCTTTCATGGCTTCCACCAAAATCCCTCATCAAATTTAGACTTTTTTCACAATCTTGGTATGCTCAGATTGTTGATCCAGATTTTATCAGCAAACACCTATCAAATTATTGTGGTGGCTTTGATGAAGAAAAGGAAGACTATTTTCCAAGATATTTTCAGGTAACTAATGGTGATTATTTACATGTTCGAGGATCCTGCGATGGCTTGTTATGTTGTTCGTCAGATTCAAGAGTTATTTACCTGTGCAATCCATCTATTAGAAGGGCAATCCATCTTCCACCTGATCCTTTCATAGATGAGAATTTAGTAGTTATTGGTATTGGTTTTGAGGATTCTACACGGGACATAAATGTTGTGAAATTAACCGTAACAATGGTGCTGCAACAATCTATTCCACCAATGAAAGTGCATGGAGAAGGATAAATAATGTCTCTATGGACTTAATCCCATCTAGAAACGTGGGGGACATGCTATCTGTATATTTTGAAGGGAGCATATATTGGTGTGGAGAATCCACGCTAATTGCATTTGATTTGTCGGCCCAAAAATTCCGACAAGTTCCATATCCTCCTAACATTGAACGAAATATGGATCTTGTTTCGGGTCTACTTTCAATAGTGAAGGGAAAACTTCATTTTATGATGTGGTCACACCTCCTATACATTTGGAAAATGAAAGAAGATGATGAGAATGAGTATGATCTGTGGATGCACATAATCAGCGATATGGGATTGCCAGAAACACGTGGTTTGAACTGCCATGGAAGAATATTGTTTACCAAATGGGATGGATGTGGAAATGGTTATAAGTGGATGGCTTATGATTGGAAGACAAAGAAATGCAAAAATCTCGCCATACAAACATCAACAATGCTAGTCATACAATATTTTTTTATACAACATGTTGTATGACTAGTAAAATAACATCGTTTTGTATTTTCATACTTTTTTTCACTTGAGAAAATACAAAACGACGTTGTTTTACTAGTTATACAACATGTTGTATAAAAAAATGTTGTATAATTAGTATTTTTGGTACAAAGATGGGTAAGGGTACGGGAATGGAATTTTTTATCAGTGAAGAAAACTCTTAGACTGCTTGAACTTCCTGGCCAGAATGTGTTTTGGCAGCAAGTATTTGACAACACATGTCAGTTTCAGAAAGTATTGTGCATACCGTTCAATCACTTATGCACATAACCATATTTTTTATCAAAAAGTAAAGCAACCCTGTTGGTTTCATAAAAATACTTTCATGTGGTTTTTCATAAAAATATTTTACTGTCATTTTACCAATGTGGTTTCGAAAAAGAGCACTCTCATGTAACTAAAGAGTGTATGACGAAAAGACTATTTGCCCGTATTATCTATATTTATTATTTCGTGTTTTTGTCTTTGTGTTACTTCCATTGCTGACACATGTGTCACGTAACTAAAGAGCACTCTCACAATAACGCTAAGCTTACATAATTTTTTATACATAATTATGTATGACTAATGGCATGTTGACACATGGTATGATGTGGGACCCAATCACACACAAACAAATGTGTTAAACCTAAGAGCCCCAATTATAATAACAAGTGTCAACATTTCATTTATTATACATAATTATGTATGAAAAAATTATGTATGGGTAGCATTACTTGGTCTTAGTAAGAAAGTAAGCGATAAGGATTAAAAATAAGGAAATGATTAATTAAACCTGTTCCTTAATCGTGTTTAAGGATCATTTCGGATTCATGGAGATTGAGGATTGGTGGAGTTAGCCTATATATGTGAACATAATTTGTGAAGAGATACGGAACAAAAATATTCCAACATCTTCTTCATTTGGTCTGGCTCCTTTGCCGTCAAGAGAAGAAACTGAAGAAAACATGTTTGGTCTGAAAAACCTTCAAAAGAAAACCAAGCATTGCCGTGTTATTCCCGTTGACGTCCTATATGGGAGATCCTTTCATGGCTTACACCAAAATCCCTCATCAAATTTAGATGTGTTTCACAATCTTTTTTTTGGTAAAGCAAATTTGTATTACGAAATAAACAAAAGTTTTTACATATATAAGTGCTTCTAGTAGGCAAAAATTATACACATCCTACTAAGCATGCCCTTGGATTCATGATCCATTCTGTGATTGAGTAAACATGACCAGATTTTGCCTTGCTCTTTATCCAACTCCACGCCACACTTTGTAACTTACTCAGATGTCGTTCTGGTTCCGGAGCTAGGTTGATGAAATGTTTCTGATTTCTTGCTGTCCATAGAATTCATGTGGTAGCCGACCAGAACATGATCCATAATTCCAATTCTAGCTGGTTTAGCAGATGTGAAGGCCTCCAGATTTACTTCATCAAGCACAGGAGTCTCGAGCCATAAGAAGAGTTGGTTCCACAATCTTGGCATGCTCAGATTGCTGATCGGGACTTTGATGACGAAAAGAAGACTATTTTCCAATATGGTTTGATGCAATGCAACTAATACTTAATAGTGCCTGTTTGCTTGTTGGGGAATCATGTGATGGCTTGTTTTCCATCTCGTTACATTCAATAGTTTACTTAACAATCCATCCATTAGAAGTGTAATCCATCTTCCATCTTCCATCTTCCACTTGATCCTTTCATATTGTTGGGAAATTCAGAGATTAACGTGAAAGTAGAAAAATAAATGAATAAGACAACAACATAAGATTTAACGTGGTTCGGCCAGAAAGCCTACGTCAATGGGAGAAGAGGAGAATCAATCAACTATAAGCACAGTGATACAAAGAAGACACAGAGAAAACCTAGAAGATACATAGGGAAAACCTCTCAAGTCGTCCAGACAAGAGAGCCACAACCCAAGACTCACATCTCTCTTTCTTTTCTCTCAACCCTGCTTCTCATTCTTTTCTACCTCTTTTCTCTCAACCCTAATGGTCAAGAGATCTAATATTTATAAAGAGGAATTCTAATGCAATTAGAATTCTTACAGGGACTAATAATTCAAATCAAATTAAGATTTTTAATTACATAAAAATCCCAACACGAAATACTTCCAACTTCATGACCGAATGCCAGAGTTGTATCTCATCACTCTATCTGGCAACACTTCTAGAGTGTGGAGTGATATCTGGAAAACAGTGTCTCAGGAAAGCTGGCTCAACAATCAACTATCATTCCTGCTTCAATCAAGAAAAGATTCACCGTTTTGGAAAATGAACTGGAGTGCTGAGGGAACATTGGCTGCTCGTTTTAATGACCTGTACAGTATTTCACTTCAATAGAATCTTATAGTACATGAGTTATTTGGAGGATCAACTACTTCAGAAATGAATTAGCTGTTATTTGATGAGCGTTGATTTGATCATGTTTTAAGCTCATTTGTGCATTCATTTCTCTATAAATCTAGGCTTAAATCACTTATTTTCCCTTGGATTTATGTTTAAATTCATGGTCATGTGTTCTAAACAGGATTTGGTACAGTTTAGGCACAAACTCATCAAACTGGTGCAAAAAGGAGCAAACTGGTGCAAAAGTGACTCTAAGGCACAAGCACACAATTATCCGGGTGCATGTCACCACATTTGAAGGTCCAAAATATGTCTAAATGTGTGGGAAGGTCTCGTGTGGAACAATATACACAAAATCAAGCCAATACATGAATGGGGGACCAATGTGCCAAAACTGGAAATGGTCCAAGGAGACTCTAAAAGTTGCCTTACCAAATCAGGCAAAAACTGGGGAATAACTGCCAAGCCCTTCTAACAGCCATATCTCATTAACCAGGACGAGGGCTGAGATGAAATTTCACAGGGAGTCAGGTCAGGAGCTCCTCTACAACTATGTGAAGGACTGGAATGTTGAATCCATCGCCAAATTGAGAGATAACAGAAAATATCATATCTGATACGGATCACAGTGCAGTGACACGCCTACCCCTTGCACAGTACATATCTCTCATTTGGCTACAACGATAAGTGTGCCCTTTCACCAGAAAATACCTAGGGAATTTCTCTTCAAGTCATCTTTACAAGTTACCGAGGCCATCAGGAGGCAGTTTGAGGCCCAACAATACACACAAGTTCATATGCAGCTGTGATGACAGAACAGACCCTAACTCATGTTGTAGCTCAATGTATAGTGCAAGGACCGATCTGCCATTGCACCAAGAACTCATCCTATACGTGATTGAGAGATTCAATTGATCAGGAGAGAACTGGATACGAAGAAATCAGGAAAGGGCACGGGGAGACTCTCAGAGAAGCAGAATCTGCACCAGCTTGGAGATTTTGGATTATTTCTATTTCTATGGTTTTGTATCCGCTTTCTTTTGTAGTTGTTCTGACTCATGCCTTAAGCTGAGCTAATCCTTTTAACTCAGGGCTCAGTTGATCCCGCCTTTGATGTAATCAACATTTTCTATTCGATCTAAGCTTTGGATGAAAGTTGGATTCATGTATGCTTAGTGAGTCATATGAGTAATCTATTTGTGTATGGATAGATCACTCTCATTTAGTCCTTGCATTTGATGATACCGATAGAAGATTCATTGTATGGCACCCTAAGCACACACATGACAAGTCCTTGGGGGTAGAACACCCCTAATTTGTGTGCCACACTAGGGACATTCCAAGAGATCTCAGGTTTGGGTGTTAAAGCTCTAGCCAGTGCACCAGTGTGTGTAGGGTGAGTCTCATAAGGCAAAAGCCCTGCATATATCAGGGATTGACATGGGTCCTATGGTGAAAATGACTTGAATCCAAGCTTAGTGATGTAGATTGTGTTAGATGCATCTTAGGGAGGTAAGATGCTTCTACCTTGAGTGTTTTCTCTGCTTGTTGCCTAACTCTGTTCCCTGCTGTTTGAACTGATCCATCGGAGTGATAACTTTGGCTCATTCTTAGTTAGTTTAATGATAATCAATAGCTCTAGTAATCAATTAACTCAACCTATGTCTAGTTTTCATGCAATTGATTAGTGTACAAAATATGTTTGTTGCCTACTCTCTGTGGAAAAGACCCTTGCTCATGCATTGTATTATTACTTGACTGTGTATGCTTGCACACTCCTACGGAACACATCAAGTTTTTAGCACCGTTGTCGGGGAGTAACGCCCCTTACATGTTTTAGTTAGCTTTAAGATTGCATTGCAAGCTATTTTACTTGCTTTCTATTTTTCTGTTTTGTTAGTGATCCGATTGTTTTTCTAGTTTTTCAAGGAAGTGTATGAACTTGTCACCTGGTGCTGTTCAAAACACCTCTGAACATTCATCAGCAAGAGCACTTAGAGCCCAGAGAAGAGCTGAAACACTCTATACTTCCAAGAGCTAACAGGAGCACAGTCTAATTCTGAAGAACTAGAAATCGTTCCAGAAGAATTTGCTGAACCAGAAGCTAAATCTGAGGTCAGTTCTGAGCCTATATCTAAGGAAGACATGGATAATACTAACCACGAGGTTTTGTTACATGATGATGGCTTCCCTATTAAGCTTTTTGTCATGCCAGCAGCAGCAGCAGTTGCACCCTCAATTAGAAGACCACCTATAGTTGCAAACAACTTTGAATTGAGGCCTTCAACCATTCAGCTGCCAAAATCTTATTCTACTTTTGGAGGTGCATAAACAAGCAATCCATGTACTCGCGTGGATGCTTTTCTGGAAAAATGTGACACAATCGAGTATCAGGGAGTTGATCAAGAAGCCATCCGATTGAGGCTATTCACCTTTTCTCTAAAAGACAGAGCCAAAGAGTGGTTGTATAGCCTTCCTCTTGACTCCATTCATACTTGGGAAGAGCTAAGAAGAGCTTTCTTGACACACTTTTTCTCTCCAAGCAAAACTGCAAAGATTCTGACCGAAATTGAGTCCTTCAAGCAAAAAATTCAAGAGAACATATATGAGGTGTGGGAGAGATTTAAAGGATTGCTGAGGAGCTGTCTCAATCATGGATTGCAGCACTGGAGGCAAATTCAAGCCTTTTATTTTGGCTTGGATCATAATACAATAAGAGATGTGGATTCAGCAGTAAATGACACTTTTATGCAGAAGTCATGCAACCAATGTATGACATTGTTGGAGACCTTATCAAAGAATTGTTATAGGTGGCCTGTAGATAAAGTTGCAGCAGGTGAACATGGTCAGGGTTATAACCTCCAGCAGATTGATGCTTTGGCTGCAGTTGTGTCTGCTCTGTCCTAAAAAATGGGCATGTTACTGCCTGGTGCAAAAGGACAGCAGCTGTCTCAAGCATATGCAGCACAATCCCCCGCTTGTGCACTTTTGGGGGGCAATCATCTGTCAAGTCTTTGTCCTGAAGCATCTCTAGCTAGGCTTGGGCAGTTGAGCTTTATTCAGAACCATCAGAGGTTTGGAAACCAAGGGGGATACCAGAGTCAAGTTTACAGAAGATAGGAAGGACCTGGTATGAATTACAGCAACACAGCAAACGCTTTAAATCCTCATTTGTTGAGACCTATTCAGGAATAGAATCATCAAAAAACAAATGCCTCATCCAGCAAGGATGTAAATGTTTAGGCCATGCATTCCGAGAACTCAAAGAGGAGCAATGAGATGATGGGAAAAATGAAGAAGAGTTAGGATTTCTTGGCTCAGTTGATTCAACATAATGCTGCCTACATGGCCAAGATAGATGCATCTATTCAGACCCAGCAAGTTTCCTTGCAAAAATTGGAAAACATTGTTGGCCAACTTGCCTCACAAATGCAAGAGAGGCAGAAGGAAACTCTACCTAGTTTCACTGTGAACAATCCGAGGGGAAGTTGCCAATAAACCACCCTAAAACCTGAGAGGGAATTGGAACAAGATAAGTTGCCTACTGTGGTGATCACAGTTTCTTGAGTTGAGGAAACTGTAGGTGAAGAGAAGGAACACGGTGAGATAAAGCAAGAAAAAGTTGGAAGTGAGCAAGATATTGAGCCAGAAAATGCCAAGGAAGGGTGCATCATCCCATTGACAGAGAAGTGCTCAGAACTGCTGAGCACAAGAGCACCCCCTAAGCTGGATGATCCAGGGAGGTCACCATCCCCTTTTCTGTTGGCAATCTTAATTTTAAAAAGGCATTGCGTGATTTAGGGTCCAGTATTAATCCCATGCCTTACTCTCTTGTTCAGAAGTTAAGATTGGAAGAGCCAACTCCAACAGGACTTATACTAAAGTTAGCAGACAGATCTTCAAGGGAGACAAAAAGGAGTGATCAAAGATGTACTCCTACAAGTTGAAAAGCTACCCTTCTTGGTAGATTTCACCATCATGGACATAGAAGAGTGCTCACACATGCCCATCATTCTGGGGAGGCCCTTCTTGAAGACCAGTGGGACAGTGGTAGACATGGAGAAAGGGGAGTTGAAGCTGAAATCTGTAAGAGCAGAAGTGCTCTTTTATTCAGCCGACCACTTCGCTCCTGGGAGGAACTGAGAGAGTTGAACTACTGCAAATTATCACCACAGCTGCAGCCTCAATAACAGAAGAACATGATATGTTGGTTTGGGAAGGAGATAACACTCGTACATACTCGGTATCTGCAGCATACTGATTACGCTTTGCATCAACCATTCCTACATCAACAGATTCTAGAGCTACCCTAGCAACAGCTTGGGTCAAGATAGCTCCATACTGAATCCAAGTATTCACTTGGAAACTTTTACAGGACAGAATACCAATGATTGACAAACTGCATAATAGAGGAATAACTATCTCAACAGCAGCTGGAAGATGCGTCTGGTGCGGGATAGTTGAAGAATCTCCTAGTCACTTATTCTGTTCCTGCTCGCATGCTATAGAAATGTGGCAAGAACTGGCCGACTGGATGGAAGTCACAATACAGCCACATGACCACGTTCGTGAGCATTTCAAAACATGTGTCCTACAATTCAAAGGGAAAACATGAAGACAAATTGGGAATGCAACATGGCAAACAATCGTTTGGTATATCTGGAAGGAACGTAATTGTGTACGATTTGACGATGAGGGAGAGATGAATGTACTCCAACTTGTCAAAGTGCAAATCTAGTATAGGATACTCGCAAGAAACCTACAGCCAAGTTCATACACCTTATTTGTTTTATGATGGAAGTTTGTTGTCGTAGTTAGTAACCTTATTTAGAGTACATATGATAAGCCTTGTATATGTAATTTGCTCAAGTTCTAGAATCCTTTACCTATCAAAAAAAAATCTCATCAACTACCAACGTGGTGAGTATCTTCTTATGGATGATGATACTACAAACTCGGACCAACCTGTTAGTTATTAGTGCGTTGGACTATCCAAGTTCATCAGCCAACATGTCAAAAAAAATCAGGTGTTTAAAAGGAACTCTTAGTTCCAAATAGTTTGTATTAGATTAAAAATAGTACACCACATGTTTGTTGTCTTCCGCAGCCATGTACCGGCGTTACAACTTTATTCGATTTCACGACGCATTGAAACTGCAAGACTTCCATGGGATTTGTTCTTAATAAGGTCTCAGTCCAACAACATTTCCCGGTGGAGAGTAGTTGCAGGAGATGAAATACGACCTGTCGGCGCACCTTGCCCTTGCACAACCAAGCTTCACAGATTTCTTCCACACGATCTGCGTGTAATGCCCGCACACCTTCCCGAACGCGCACGAGTTGGAAGCGTAGTTATAATGTGGCTTCTCGGCCGCCCACAGGTTCACGGCGGCGGTTCCCGTGAACTCGCCGCTGCCCACCGCTATGTTCTCGCCGAAGTCACGGCTGCCCGAATGCTGCAACCTGCAGTCCCGGGCACGAATGTTGACGTAGTTCTGGGCGAAGGCGGCGACGGTGTCGTCCCACGTAAGAGGGGGGACGCCTACTTGAGCACGGACTCTGTTGTGATGGTCGAGATAGTCCTGGCGACTGTTCTGTGCCATGCAGGTGTGGAGGAGGATGGAAAGGGAAATGAAGAGAACAAGGGCGGCGAATGGTTTGTTGATCAGCTCCATTTTTTGTTGTTGTTCTTCTTGTAGGACGGATGGTGTTTGATATTTATAGGGGAAAATTTTATCAAGCGTGGATAGAATCTTATATTTACTTCACGTAGGATTCGATGAAATTATGAACGACACACTCTTTTGGACTTTGGACAAAGCTCTATGTATAGACTGGATTCGAATATTTTTGTGAAGGTTAGTAGTGAGTAATGCTTTTTTTTGGTAAGTCAATGATTCCATTAAAAAAGAAGAAGGATACAAACCGTAGCCAATCGTTTATTGTATATCATAATGCGAAAAGAGGCGTTGGTTGCCGGAGCAAATCGTTTAGCGTATATACACTAGGCTGCAGTTTCCTTGCAAGTATCCAGTACCAGACATGAATTTTTGCGAGTTGGATGACATTCATTTCCCCCTCGTCATCAAACCGAACGCAATTACGTTCCTTCCATATGTACCGGACTGTGGCTTACCAGGTAGCACGTCCAATATTTCTCCATATTCTGCCATTGAATTGTTTAAGAAAAGTTGCATAGTGGAGGGGGACCTGATCATGATGATGCTGAAATGTGACTTCCATCCATTGATAGACTGTGGTTTGATCTCGTAGTAGCAGAAGCTGGGATTGTTGTTGTGAATAGGATCTGATAAGCAGAGGCGACTGAATATTTGCCAGATGCCTCCCCTTGCCAGATCCATATATCCTGCTCATCAGTAAGTGAGTCTGCAAATAAAAGGACTAGCTACGCTAGTTGAGTTGCTCGCTGCTCTTCCCAGGTGCGGAGGGGGCAATGAAAAGAGAGTCCATTGGAGTTCTCAGCAGCCACTACTGTGATGACCTGTTGCACGGTGTTGTTCCTTTGAGTAGATAATCTGTATAGCTCACTATACCGTGTATAGCTGCGCTAGTAGTGAGTAATGCTACGCTTACTGCAAGAAATTTTCGGATGGTCATACAGAAAATGGTTTTTGACAACTTTTTGTCGATGAAAAATGAAATGTAAGATTGGTTATGGGATCGTATGATTCCGGAACCGGGTATAAATTTTGGTTTCTGCCACGCTTCCATATAAAAAAAACTAAAATCATATAAATATAAGTTATAAGAGCAACAAACTTAAATCAAACACTAAACGGTATCTTAAGATCGCCGGAATAAAAATGTATAACCGGTTCCGGACTTGCCTCGATATGAGAATTTTGAAAACGATCCTATATTTAATTTTCGGCGCAAAAAGTCATTGAAAATATTTTCCGTAAGGGAATACCAAATATATTTATGGTATTCCTAGCATTTTTCGTTAGTAGCCATGGAGAATTGTTAATTTTTTTTAGGTATGTTGTTTCTCATATGTAACTATTCTTGCACCCCTTACATGTTAGTTTTATATGGTTACCACTTAAACTAGCATGAATAGAGAATTGCTAATTTAAATCTAAATTATTTTTGTGTTGTAATATTTGAAAAAAAATTGGTACCATAGTGTACGCTAACCAATGTGATCAATGCAAAGCGGTAAGATTCAGGTTTAAACTTGCATCGTGGCTCTAAAGAATTATTTGTACTTAATGAGAACTGAAATATGAACTTTTTCAGAATTTAAGTCCAAGTCCTCTAGGGCCGTTGTAATATTAGTCAATGAAACAATAATTTTTCTCACGACATACCTATCTTAATCTTATCTGTATTTTTTTATAAGCTAAAAATTTTATTTGCCCTTTGAATATGATCATATTTACATCAGTGGTTCTCAAAAATAATTACATAACACGCATAATTGGGATCGGGTGGATCCGCATGTGTGATGTTATTTGTTTTTAGGTAGGTGCATGTGTGATGTTATTAATTGGGTAATTTGATTAATATATTGTACACGGATGGTCGGGCACCATATTTTGCGACTTCGTTTTGATATTTTGTTGATGAAACTATAATTAATATTTCTTTAAACAATGACTTCGTTTTAAACAGACTTGCTAAAAAAAATATTGCTTTAAACAATGGCTAGAAAATCGAATAAGCCTTAGATTCCATCGAATCATTCATGCTTAGGCTCAAATAGTGGACTTCCCTCTATAGATTTGAAGATATATTGTTATTAAGAGAGATCTATAAATAGGATTCTCATGAAAATTTAAAAAAAAAAAAAAAAACTGAAGTATGCTGAAACGGAGGCCCCATACAAATCCTATTCACTTTTGAATCGTTGGCATTGCTTGAAGGATTATCATTTTCCGCACTAATGGAAATAGAAAATTATACAATTTAGGAATACCATGAACATTGTGCTTGCATTTAATGATGAATTTATTCGTCAACTCATGTCAATTTTTCTAAGACAATGTCTAAGTCACTGTTAGCGTCTTCGACATGCATAAATATTTTTGGTCTGTCAGTACTAGTAACTTTGTACTAGTACTGTGGACGTTATGATTGCGGACCAGACCCTCCAACAGAAAGATAGTTTTAAATATTTAGGATCCATCATACAAAAGG
>JAOYMZ010064780.1:0-28594 GCA_025802335.1 Pinguicula primuliflora
ATCAGTGCATGGTTAGACAGATATCGACAGAGGAGGTGAAGGGAGCCCTTAGTAAGATGGGAGGTGCGAAAGCAGTAAGGACGGACAACATACCAACTGAAGTGTGGAAGTATTTAGGAGACAAAAAAGTTAAGTGGCTAACGACTCTTTTTAATACTATCCTGGCGATAGGAAAGATGCCAGAGAAGTGGCGAAGTAGCGTAGTAGTTTTACTTTATAAGAATAAAGGTAATGTGCAACAATGTGTCAATTACTGGAGTATTAAACTCTTAAGTCATACTATGAAATTGTGTGTGAGAGTTATTGAACATAGACTACGGGGTGAAATGCGAGTGAAGGAGAACCAATTTGATTTCATACCAATGAGGTCGACGATGGAAGCAATCCATCTCCTCAGACGGCTAATAGAAAAATACCGAGCACATAAACGGAATCTTCATATGGTCTTCATATACCTAGAGAAGGCATATGATACTATACCACGAGAGGTTATTTGGGACTATTTAGAAACCAAGAAGGTCTCATGGATGTATGTGAGGGCTATACAAGATCTGTATGAAGGTGCAAAGACTAGTGTGCGAACCCCAGTGGGAGAAACAAAATATTTTCCAGTGGATATAGGATTGCATCAAGGGTCAGCACTGAGCCCATTTCTGTTCGTAATAATTATGGATGTACTCTCACGGGATATACAGGATGAAGTACCATGGTGTATGTTGTTTGCGAACGATATTGTATTAGTGGCTGAGACGAAGGAGGAGGTCAATACTAAGTTGAAGCGTTGGAGAGAGAAATTGGAGGCTAAGAGCCTTCACTTGAGTCGCTCGAAGACAGAGTATATGACATACAATTTTGCCAATGAGACAGAAGGAAGTAGTATGAAAGTTATGATTGCGGACCAGACCCTCCAAGAGAAGAGATAGTTTCAAATATCTAGGATCCATCATACAAAACGATGGATGTGTAGAAGGTGACATTGTCCATCGCCTCAAGGTTGGATAGATGAAATGGCGGTTGGTTACTAGAGTGTTATGCGATAAAAAAGTCTCACTCAAATTAAAGAAAAAAATTTATAAAACGGTTATACGCCCGACGATACTCTACGGGTCAGAGTGTTGGGCTATGAATCTTTCACATGTTCAAAATTTGAAGTGACGGAGATGCAGATGCAAAGGTGGATGTGTGGTCGCACAAGATTAAACAAGATTTCAAATGAGGTATTTAGAGATACACTAGGTGTCACATCTATAAGTGCCAAATTAAGGGAAGGAAGGTTGCGGTAGTTTGGACATGTATGCATAAGAAGTTTGGACGATTCAGTCAGGTCGAAGAATTACAGGTCGAAGGGCGACGAGGGAAGGGGAGACCTAAGAGTAAATGGGATGAGCAGATTCGGTTAGATTTAGTAGGATTGCACCTCTCCGAGAACATGACCTCTGAGAGGACATGTTAGAGACGCCATATTACGGTTGATGATACATTTGACTATATAGAGTAGTTATTTGCTTATTGATCTCTAGACTTCTGGTATTTAGTTGTTTAGTTTAATCGTTATTCCAGTTATATTTGTTTAGGGTATGACTGCATGGTTAGAGTAAGTAGATATTTCAGTTATATTTGTTTCTCTTTTTATTATTCTATTATTTTTATTTTATTATTATTTGTTTTTTTACTCTCTTTTTTCTTTCTTTCTTTTTTCGAGTTGGGGTCTCTGCGGAAACAATCTCTCTATCCTGTTGTGGGGTGGGGATATGATTACGTACATTCTACCCTCCCCAAACCCTGCCTAAGGGCGGGATTTACTGAGTATGTTTGGTTTGATTTGCTTTGTATTATTTTTTTACTAATGCCCAAAAGATCCTCCCGTAGGCTCATCAAATTCACGTCGGAGATTATTTTTATCTCACGCTTACGTAGAAGATCATTAAAGGAGAGAAAGTATGTTCAATTATTTTTTTATCTCAGGTTTACGTAGAAGATCATTAAAAGAAATAAAGGGTAATTTGGTCATTAGTAAAAAAAATAATAAGATAAAAAGTATTTATGAGGTGACGGGTCTTTTTATGAAAGTACAATGGGGTAAATTGATTCTTTTGAAAGTACAAGGATGCAAGTTGATCAATATGTATAGGGTCCGTTTACTTGCGGGAATTACCTGTCATTATGTTGTATTCGTGTGGGATTAGCCCGTAATGCCATGTTTACTATAACAAAAAAAACAGTGGTCAAATCAGGTTATGGTATTCAAAATCGGGTCATGCGCATTTTTGGCATTAACTTAGGATCCAGATCCATAAAATAATGTCACAAAAAGGTGGTATTGGACTAATTCCACTTTCTCCTTTCATATCCACCCTTCAATATTCTCACAAATTACATCCATTTGCCATCACATTTAAATCTCCCACCCAAACACATTTCCGCTGAATGCTGCAGGGCGATATACAATCTCAGTTCGAAGACGAACTCTAGAAATTCAAATTCGCTCATTCGCCAAATTCAAAGGTAATGTTGACTTTAGTTGAATTTATGATTCCACAACTCGTACATATGACGTGAATTCTTATTTATGTGTATTTATTAAATTATGTATTAGATATTTTTAGAATTTTTATACTCTCATTTGTACGTTTAGATGAAGGATTATGTGAAGGGTGATAGTAAATTGATTGCTTTATGGTCTCTTGATAAACTGTCTGAATACTACCAACTTGATGAAGATGCTCAGTTGAGACGACAAGCGTGTTTAACACCCCTAATATATAGTCTTAATTCAAAGAGGCAAAGACAGTCTGATTTTGTGGATAGAATGACAAGTGAGTCTGCATTAGGTGCTTTAACAATCTTAGAATGTACAAAGAAACATTTAAGAGACTTTAGACCTTTTGGTACAAGAGGGAGGATTAAAGGATAGTAGGTATGCATGTGCTACTACGCAGACTGCAATATTTCTGCGTTTAATGGGGCATCATCAGAAAGTTAGGATACTTGGAACAGACTTCGAAAGAAGCTCTAGAACGGTTAGCAAATTTTTTCATAGGATGTTAGAAACTATTCTTAGACTAGCAAGTCATTTTCAAGTCACACCCAAACCTGTAAGCGAAGGATATATCGATGGAAGATTCAAATACTTTAAGGTATTACAATCCTTAACAATTCATCCCCTTGACTTAACATTGTTGAATAGTGTTAGGACTAATGTTTCTGAATGATCCTAGGACTGTTTAGGTGCATTGGATGGTACGTACATTCCCTGTCATGCAGCTGTAGATGATTCTGTAAGATACAAAACGAGAAAGAGTCACATTGCATTTAATGTTCTTGGTGTGGTGGATACCACTGGAAAGTTTGTGTACGTAGCCAGCGATTGGGAGGGATCTGCCGCAGATAGTAGGATATTGTATGAGGCATTGACTAGAGATCCTGGCTTCAAGGTGCCACAAGGTAACTGATGTTCAGTTAATGATACATAATTTACATATGAGGTTTGCGTACCTGTTCCTAACGGATCCAAAATATAGGTAAATATTATCTGTGCGATGGTGGGTATTCCAATGCTGAGGGTTTCCTAGCACCTTATAGGTCCACCAGTTATCATTTGAAGAAATGGAATAACGGTAACAGGCGTCCACAAAATCCGAAAGAGTTATTCAATATGAGACACTCTTCTGCTAGGAATGTTGTGGATAGAACATTTGGGATACTAAAGAAAAGGTTTGCAGTCTTGCGCAGTCTAACATTCTATCAATTGGAGACTCAGAACAAAATAGTGATAGTATGCACACTATTGCACAACTACATTATGGGTCAGCAATATACGAATCCATTACTTTCAGACGACATGGGAAAAAGCGAAAATTCTAATGCTGACACTACGGAAGCAGAAGAGTATGTTACTCCAATGGGAACAAGTTCAGCATAGACTCAGATGAGGGACACTCTAGCTGATGAACTGTAGAATGAGTTTATAAGTACTCAGTAGTCTTCATTGTATTATGTGAACATTTAGTTGTAAAACTGTTGTGTACTGATTGCTTAGGTTTGTAAGAGTCATTTGTGTTGAACATATTTATTATATTAAATAACAATAATTGTGTGTTATGTTTGATTTACTCATTAGGGCTATGGAACCATTGAATGGAAATGCGCATGCCAAGAAAAAACTATCCTACAACCCACCAGAAGTACTAGCAGTCCCAATAGCGAACAGGGAGCACGCAGATCACTGTGAAAATATATTGCACCAATACAGAACACACGAGTTTTCTTCAATCAAGTTGAAGTAAAGACACTAATCGATGCAATGAAGGTCTACATTAAAGATGGATTCAGATCAGAGAATGATTTTCGCAAGGGCTTCAATGAAAAGTGTGTCTCTCTCATCGCACAAGATGTGCCGGAAAGTTGTATTATCAACCATGAAGTCCACAATAAGATTAAGGTATGGAAGAGCGAGTACTATCTACTAAATGACTACCTAAACCTCAGTGGATCTGCGTTTGACTCTGATTCGATGCAGATCATAGTGGATGAACAGCTTTGGAGCGAAAGGATGGCGATATACTGATTTGGACTTGTTTGTGTTATGTGTGTGCCTTTAACTTAGCATTGATTTCATGTTTTACTTTTCTTACAGGATAACATAAAATACAAGAAGCTGAAGAATAAGAAATGGACATGGTATTATGACTGGTGTGACATTTTTGGTAACATAAGGGCAACTGGTGGTGGCATGTATGATTACAATTATGCTCGAAGTGCAACTGGAAATTCAACAAGTTATGAGATTTTGTTTGCTGTGGACTTAGACGAACAGTTGGACAATAAAACAGACGAGCAGACTCAAATATCGCAGGAGGAGACTACGGAAATGTCTATCAATGTGGAAACCTCACCAACACATTATGTACCAGCACGAAAACGTCCACGGAGGAGCAGTGGATGTATGACACCCAAAATACCAAAATCTGGACCTGTTTTCACCAAACCACTAGGCATAAATGGTGATGACCCCAAAAAAATTGAATTTGTGAATGCCCTAAAATCCTTCCAGGTGAATCAAATGGAAGTTGTGGGACTAAGGAATATGATACTTGGTACTGAGATAAGCAAAGACTTGTCATCTTTTGGACTAGAGAGCATGAAGGTACAGGAGAAGATGAAGATTGTAGATGCTGTGATGGCCGATAAGATGATGTGGTCCGTCATGTCGTTGGAATAGAGGAAAGAGTGGGTTGAATCTGTTCTACACGGAACAAGTCCAGACGTGTAATCACCTCGTATCTCCTTATGATTGACCGTGTTTGTATGTGTAAGATCAGTCACTATGGATTGAATGTTTAGTTATTATTTATTTGTGTTGGATTATGATTATCCCTATATTTTTGTGTTGGATCATGTTGAGTAACTATAACATATTTTATTTGTGATGAACAACTCAAACTGATGAACAACTAACAACTCAGACTGATGAACAACTAACAACTCAGACTGATGAACAACTAACACTCAGTACTAAGTCCAACTGATGAGGTAAAACTGATCTCAACACAACCCCTGCAGAAAACTGATCACATAAAACTAATCTCCATACTAGTAATGTAGAAAATTGATCAGGTAAAACTGATCTCCACAAAATTCTTGCAGAAAACTGATGAGGTAAAACTGATCTCAACACAACTCCTGCAGAAAACTGATCACATAAAACTGATCTCCATACCAGTAATGCAGGAAACGGTAAAACTGATCTCCATACCAGTAATGCAGAAAAGTGATCTCCACAAAACTCCTGCAGAAAACTGATCAGGTAAAACTGATCTCAACACAACTCATGCATAAACTAAATTTGTGATCAAATAAAACTAAACTAAAACTTATCAATTAAAACTGATTTCCACCAGAGTCATCAAAATATTGTGTCAGTCAATCTAAAGTCTGCATTTCCACCATCAAAAAGAGAACAAGATTTACAAATTTTCATTCACAACGAAAGGACTTCATTGCCACCATCAAAAAGGGATGACATCGAAAATCAGAGCATGTCCGACTTCACATGTCATCATCATCGTCGTCCTCACCATCATCCTCATCTTCCTCGTCTTCATCTATGTCAGGATCAGACTCTTCCTCCTCTTCCTCCTCTTCCTCCTCTTCCTCCTCATCTTCATCCTCATCCTCATCCGGATCCAAAGGGTATGAGGAAGGCTCCACCATGGTAGATGTAGTCTGGTTCGAGTCCTCACTTAGTACGGCTGTTGGGAAGGAATGGTAGGACGGGGTGGATTGGTCTGGCGATGGTGACTTGGAACTATCAAAGTCAGATAACCATTCAAATGGATACCCAGAATAGAGGGCTTGCATCTTTCTTTCATTCCGAGCCTTCAACCGTGCTCTCTTCACCTTCATTTCGGCCTTGTCCTCATGCTCCCGAAGCCTCTTGAGTCCTTCCTTCCTAAGTTTGTCCTCTGCAGCCAGTAAGCTTTTCTGCTCGTCTACCATATTCTGCCAGTACAACAGCTCAGCCTCGTATACGATATGCAGTAAGCACTCATACTGAATCACATATGTAAACTAACACCATCAAACTTCCACTATACGAGTTTGCAATTAATTTCACATTTAATGATAAATACAACCATGCAACACAATACCATATCTCGAACCAAAAGGTGGTATCTTTTTAAAAATACTTACAGCAACGTCCTCGTCCTTGACGAGGACAGGTACTGGAGGAGGGGCAGATGGTACAGCATGGTCCACCACAGGCGGCGGAAGGTTTGATTCAGGAACTTGGTCAAAAGGCTTTGTTTCTACAATCGACGGACTGTTGGTGGGAGGGATCGAAACCTCAGTAGTGGATGGTTGCTCGTTCTTCCTGAAATCCATTTTACTTTTCCGGTGAAGGGTTGGAGACGTTGGTGAAGTCAAAGAGTCGCACTGGTTGGAGAGTGGTGAAATCGCACATATCCCGCGAAATATTTGTAAGAGGGCTATTTTGGTAACTGGACTTTTTTTTTCAAATTGGGCCAACTTTTTGCCATCCAAAGTAAACATGTCATTATAAATTCCGGTCCAATGTCATTCCAGTCCAATTCCGCCAATGTGGATTTACATGTCAAGTTAATGCAAAAATAATTCCTGGGCCGGAATTAAAGTAAACGGACCCAAGTTTCGATCTTGAGAAGATTATAGAGGATTACTTCATGAATTTTTCCTATTGGGCAAAAAATTTGAGTCATGTCGATGAAAAGTGATATCCCCAAATTTGATGGAAAAATCTATTTTTCTATTTGGCAGGTTCAGATGCAAGCAGTCCTTACACAGTTTGGTGTTCGAAAGGCTTTAAAACCCAAGTTCGAAAAGATGACTGTTGAACAGTGGGAGAATCTTGATGAAAAAGCATTGTCCGTCTTGCAACTTAATTTGTCATCAGATGTTCTACGTGAAGTCATGTATGCAAAATCTGCCGCAGAACTGTGGGAAAAATTGGAGGAGATTTATATGACCAAGAGTCTCGCAAACAAGCTTCGCCTCAAGAAGCATGTATGAGCTAATATAATTAGGAAGACGGGCAACCCTTATTAAAACCATAAGCTTATGGTTTTAATGAAGGTTCCCCACCTTCTTAATTATATTAATCCACACACACTCACCTGCGCACACGAAACTCGAGCTCAGGAGAAGCGGGCCGATTTTCTAACAAACCATACTATCACTCCTATCTTGAAGGAAGTCAAATTACCGGTTTCGCACGTGGAAGGTAGGTTTGTATTCCAATTCAGGAAATAGAGACTTCTTCTCCTCCGCCCTTCTTCCACTACTTACTAATGCTAATGGCGTCCCTTTTTAGTCACTTTCATCTCAAGCAGGATTCTCACTGTCTGAAGGTCAATTCAACGTCATCCTGCATTTTTTGAATTGTTCCTGCATTTTTTAAGTGTTGCTAGTCTCGTACGAAAAAGATATATTGTCATAAATCCCATTCTTCAGATTAAAAGACAGTCGCATATGTTTCCCAGTAAGCAATGCCTCTATAGTAAAACATGTTACCTGTGAAATTCAGAGACATAGAGTCATCTAGCACAAGGATAGTGTCTAATATACTCCAAGACTGTGTTTTTGAGGAATAGATTTCAAACTCAACTATTGGGTTGTCCAACATTGTAACAGCAGAGATAATGCTATAATATCCTTCAATGTTTTGTGCACAGGGTCCCAACGGCAGGATTGCAGGCACAGCACCAGGACACAACATAGGAGGGGGAAGCACTTTCCACAGTTTGTTTGCAGGATTGCAAATGTATAAATTCCCATCAGTTTGTTGGCACAAGGATAGTGTTGCTGCGATGTTGCTGGGTTGAAGTGTTGCTGCGATGTTGCTGGGTTGAAGTGTTACAGGGATTTTGAAGTTGTGGTCCTTTTGGTAAGAAGGGGATGATATTGTGATGTCTGTTGTTGTAATTTGGTTGGTGATGAGTTCGTGAAAATGAATGAATAATATGGGTATTTTGGTAAATTCAAGCCTTTTCTAGTTTAGTATTAGGATAAGTGAACGCATATGTCCAAAATCAATCTTATACGAATAGAGATTTGAATCTGTCCAAGTGAACAACATAAACCAAACTAACCAAACCAAACATATCCAGTAAATTCCGCACTTAGGCAGGATCTGGGGAAGGTAGAATGTACGCAATCATGCCCAAGTGAACAACATGTAAGTTTTAAATCAATTGTAGAATGAGATTAGAGTTTTGTATAGTGAGCATACCCTTAAAAGATTTGTTATGATTAAGATACACATTCGTTTTATTTTGTACTTCTAGAATGATATTAAAATTCGTCAATCATGTATTCTAGGCATGTCCAACTGGTCGGCCGGTATCGGTCCTGAGTCGGATCAGTACCGGTACCGACCACTTGTCGGTACCGGAAATTGGTACAGGTATCGGCACTAGATCGAGCCATTACCGGTACATCGGTCCCAGTCGTGGGGAGAGCTGGTACCGGTACATCAAATGAGCACTCACAATCGTCAAATTCTGGATCCACCCCTGCTTTTCATCCATCCAACACTGATAGCTAATGTAGATAACTCGAATTCACTGTGTGTGTATTCTAATCTAAGCATCCACAAAACATATTCGGAAGTAATAAATAAATGAATAATTTATTCAGATAATTTTAATATAATTTTTTATTATTAAACACATAATTGCAAACCAGAAGCTTTTAATACAGCAAATGTTTTCTTTAAGTAAATTGTAAACATGTTCAATCTTTTTAAAACTCATATAGAGAGAGAATACAAGGGTAGGTTATTATACCGATGGTGCATGTAGAGTGAGTATAGCTTCAAACAATAAATAAAAAGTTTATACATACAAGATCAAAAGTTATATATTCGGACAGTATTACGCGATGTAATTTCTGAAATCCTAATGGATGACTAATTAACCATAAGGGAATATTTTAAAAAAAAATCGATGATAATAAATTTGCCAGAATTATTTTGGAACAAGAATTTTTGGTCTCTTATATATAAATTTTTTTAGTGATAATTTCAATTCTATCACGAGGACAATAACCTTAAGGGTAAGCTTGGTAGCGTTACTGAGTTATCAAGATCGATAAAGCTTGATGTGATAATTGATGATAAAGTTTGTGATAATGCTTGATAATTCAAAAGCTTGATAGTATATCTATTGTTCGGTGGAGTAATTGTTCTAGAGTGATAACTCGGCGATGAGTGATTGAACTGTAAAAAAAGTGCCGAAATGACTATAATGTCATTATTTTTATCACCTATTCAGTAAGCAAAATTGATACAATTTTACCTGAACAACAAATCCAAATATAATCTGAACATATTCAAGTTTGAAGCAACACATCAAAGTCACCATATCAAACATCCCAAACATAACCTCACATTAGTCCATCAAACAACATAAGCAACACATTAGTCCATCGATATAAGCAGCACAATAATTCATCAACATAAGCAACATATTAGTTCATCAAACAGTATAAGCAACACCTTAGTTCATCAAATATCCAACCAAATCAACCTTTATTTGGCAGATATTCGGAAAGGAATAACTGGATCCACTTGCTTCTTTCAGCATGCCCCAAGTTGGACCACATCGTCCAATCATGAGAACATCTCATCAAGGTGTAGCTGATACTCATCTTCTCTTTGAAGGTCAAGTTCAGGTAGATTTCTAACTCGTCAGAATGCTTCCAATGGATTTTGGTGCATCCGCTTATTGATGAAGCTAAGAGTGGCCTTTGCATCATCTATGAAAGAGCTCGATTCTGATTTCTTTGAGGTTATAGACTTCATCCTCCTCTTACTATCACTTTCTTTTTTGGCCTTAGGAACCTTTGGAATGGAGATCTCAGCATACTCCTCCTCTGTCTCGCTATCATACTCATCAATAAAGTCTTTCACATTCATGGTGTTGTCGCAATCTTCCTTTGTGTGTGCATGGTCTCTAGCACCGTCTCCATCTGCACGGTCCTTCCCAAAATCTCGCACCAGTCATAATAGGGCCACGTCTTTCTCTTCAATGACGTAAACTCTGGGTTGACCTGTAAGACAAAAAACAGTTTGATTTATAAACTTTTTGGAGTGATTATGCATATGTAAATAAACAGTACATATGATATGGCACACCTTAACAATGGTTTGTCAATTCTTCTCACTGTCAACGATGATCATGTAATTATTAGGATCAATTGAAACACCACTCATACTCATGAAAGCTAAGAGTGTGTAGTACTTTTTCTTCCACACATGGATCTTTGGCTTCACATGAGGCCTTCCCATGATGTCACTACCATTTAGTTTTACTCTTATCCTGTCTGCACAAGCATTCCAAAAGATAAATCTAATTCCATTATCAGATTTTAGTCCCTCCAAAACCAACTGTTTTGCTGCATCCAACAAAGCACATTCCTCTATTGGTATCCAGTACTTTTTTTAGCCTTTCCCTTGTCTTGAGACACAATGTGAAGGTTCAAAGCATAATCAAAATGTAGTCATGCGGACAAATATTACTTCTAAGCTCCAATGTAGTAACCGAGTAGTGAGAGACCCTTATTATTATGTCCAGAATAGTAGAGCAAATGAGTTTACTCATAAGTGTCATATTCCAGAATGTCAAGCTAACAAATTAATTAATGACACCGTACACTTGTTCTATGTATGCACAAATCATTATTGTAATTAGAGCAATTCATTTCAAAGTCGAGCAAACAAGCACTATTTTTTGTGAAGTGAGAAACCGGCCACGGTAAAAATCAAGCAATTATAGTCAACTACATTCAGCATATGATAAATCTCAATAATGCACGAATAAACAGATTATGGAACGGATCAAAAATAGATAATGTTGGTTTTCATCTACAACAAAACAAAATATATTCAATAAGCAAACATTTTCAAAATTGAGCATCCCCGAATGAACCCTAATTAAGAAATTGTAAACTTCAATGATAGTCCAAACTGAAACCCTAATCAAGATTGAACATAAATCCAAAAAAAATCATATGCTGAGGTTAGAGGGCGGATGGAGGAGGAAGATAACGCAGTTGGACAGGGCTGAAAGCGCCTCTAGTTGGAAGAGAGGAGGACAGAGGGCTGAGGTCGGAAGAGAGGCATCGAAAACGGTTCGGTCCGGTCCAGGCAGACATTGACCGTTTTTGAAAACAGGCGGGCTTGGATGCCTCTCTCTAGTTCATGAGATAACCCGGCACTAGGGGTGGGCAAATGGCGTTCGGACCTTGGGATTTTCCCGAGGCCCAGCAGGCCCGAATTCCGAATTCCGAACAAAAAAAGTAGTTTTGAACAAGTTCAGGCCCTAAAAACACGTCCCGAACCTAGTTCGGGACGAAATCAGGTGGTTTACTCCTTAAATTCCATTTGTTCGTTAAACTTTTTATGGCTTGCTCTTTAAATTGAATTTGTTTATTGAACTTGAACTTTGTCTACTATACGCGTTGCTACTGGTAGGAGTTAGAATGAGATTTTGATGATGTTATCTTTCATCTCGCATTTTCAAGAAATTGGTTATTTAAATTCAGAGAATTTATTTTAATTTATGTCTTTATTTATTATTTGGAATTCAAGAAAATAATTTTTTTGTGATGAATTGAATCAAGACTTAGGTTTGTTTTCAAGTTATTCAACAAAAAAATAAATATTATTTTTTTATTCGGGCCTCGGGCCATCCCAATGACCAAAGTCCCGAAAAACTTCGGGACGGGATCTGGCCCAAAATATTGGGCCCGAATCAAAACGGGATGGGATCGGGATTCGGCAAATTTTGATTCCGAATTCCAATTACCCACCCCTACCCGGCACGATCCGGAAAATCCAAAAATGTCACGGAACAACAGCTAGAGCCTGATAAAAAATTATCAAGAAGCTATAATTATAAGTAAAATCTTTACCAAATGGATCCAAATTTTGTTGTATAGGACAATTCAATAGGAGTTTTTTTTTTTTTGGATAAGTCCATTGAATAGAAGTTGATACATGTTGGCTGCATTTAATTATGTTCTTATTTTTTTGTTGTATTTTTTATTTTTATTTTATATTTTTTTAATTTTTTTTGTTTTTTTGTAATTTTCATGAAAATAAACCCGAAATAAATTGCTCAAATGCCAAACGTTTTCTCCACTTGTCCTGTCCCACACGTGAAAACCATGATGCCCCCATGGCCCAAACCCCACATTATTTTCATTTTCACACCCACCCCCGAAAAATAAAAGAAAAATATTTACGAAAAATAAGCCAAATATGCAAAAAAAAGAAGCCCCCTTCCAAAGCCCAAAGCAATGGGTAAGGCATCAACCGCATCAGCAGCGGAGATGAAGCGGAATAAGAAGAAGGGACGGCCCCCAAAGAATTCGTCGCCCCGGTACACTCATCAGAAAACGGTCAATTTCGATTCATACGCCGCTACTGGCCGCCGATCCAACCGCAGGAACCCTAGGAATTTCAGTTCGCAGTCGAGGCCGGAATTTGATGACGACGACGACGATGAGAGGAAGGAGAAGAAGGTCAAACTCGTCGTTCGCCTGCCTGAATTGGAGGATGATAAAGGAGTGAATCTGAAGCAGCAGCAGCAACAACAACAGCGAGATCAAGATTCGGTTTCGGGTTCCGGTTCAGATTCCGACCGGGAGTCTGCGGGTCGAGAGACGCAAGCGAAGAAGCGCAAGATCAATGCGGGTGATGGCGGATCTGTCAAGGTTGGTTGGGTGCGGTTATTTTTTTCGAAATTCTCAAACTTGAAAGAAGAAAAAGCTGTCTCTGTTTTTTTTCGAAATTCTGGTGGAGGAAAATCGAATTTTCTGATAGTTGGCTTCCCAGAATTTTTTGGCAACCTTTTCAAACTGAATTTTCTATTTTGGGATTTTGATAAACCCAGCTTCGGATTTTTTTTCGCCGTGGGGGTTTTCTCTTGTGGCCTTGATTTGAAGCGACTTTTGGGATTTCGCGCGGAAAAATTATTTCTTTTTCCCCTCTGGTTTGATGCTCTCTGACTTGTGAGGATCTGAAGTGGGGTGTTGTGTGGTTTGACTAGGTCAAAATCTATGTCTACTCGCCTGGTGAAAAGAATTAGAAGTATTTATTTCGTTTCGTTTTTCCTTCTAATGAAGTCGCGATTCCTGTATTAATTATTTTCTACACCTTGTTCTCCGACAATGTTTCTCGCGTGTCCGTAATTTTACTTGCGTGGTATTGAAATCGGTGTTGGAAGAACTGTAAAGCACTGGCCTTGAAAAAGATCCAAATTTGTCTTTACTGTATGTAATATTTTCTGGGTTGCAAGCAGTAGTTAGTATTATTCTTCTCCGTTCACCCTCGTACTTCCGAAGTAGATGGAGTTCATTAACTGCTCTTGCTGGCCCTCTTCACTTTGACCTTTTCTGGATAATGCTTATACAATCTGAGTGAATTATGAATTTATTTGAGCTGTTATTGATTGTTCCCCTTTGTGGTTTGCAGGTGAAAGAGGCCGTGAAAGCGACAGATGCTTCACAAAATGGTTCTAATCAAAACTTATGCTTTTTGTTTTTTCTAAGGACAAAAAAGAAGTACTTTCTTTTCAGCTGGGGAGTTCGATATATCGGAGTTGTGGTTAATCTGATTGTATGATTTCATTTTTTAATTTGTTATTCTTTTCTGTGGACAGGATTGCCACTGGATTCTGGTCCCACAACACCTTTGCCAGACAAAAAGTTGTTGGTCTTCATCCTTGACAGACTTCAAAAGTAGGTGTTTTCGTGTGTACTCTTTTTGCTTTCCCCTATATTATTTCCTTTGTATCTCGTACAAATCTATTTGTGGGTTTTGCTTAGTTCGCTGGCCAATGTTTTTCTTGTTATATGCTAAATGCAGGAAGGACACTCATGGAGCATTTTCTGAGCCAGTGGATACCGATGAGGTTATTAACTCTTTTTTTGGTCTCTTGATAGTTGATGTTTATCGTCATCAGCTCATAGGAGTTCTTTTCCTTTCAGGTGCCTGGTTATTTTGAGGTTATTGAAGAGCCTATGGACTTCGGGACTATCAGGAACAAGCTGGACACTGGCGCGTACAGAAACCTGGAGGAATTGGAGGTTGGTTAATTGCACTTGAGCACCGGTTCCTGTTGTAAACAGTTACCTCACGAATATATTGTCATTTGTTGAAGAAAGATCCTATGTATATATATATTTTTTTAAAAAACTCTCGTGAACCATTGGACTCGGAAAGAGACATTGCATTTTCGATGGAGATATAGGGTTATTATGATTCTATTCTGTTACTCTACCACAAGTGAATACGAAAGGGGGAATCTATGAGGTAGAAATAGCTGAAATATGTATCATCGTGAAGGTCTTTTGCTGTTATGCACGATAGTCGATAGATGTTGCACAGTTTGTGTTTACTTGTTTATTTCAGTCGAATGAGATTGCTGGGTACTGATTCAGTTGATGCGTGAAAAGTTACATTTTTAGGAGACGGGAACTGCTCTGTTGGAGCTTGGTTTTATGTAATCTTGATTCCGTGGTGCTATGATTTAGGTTAGTAATCATGAAAGATGAATTCTCATTTTGTCCTTCCAGGTTGATGTGTTTTTGATTTGTTCAAATGCCATGGAGTACAATGCTCGAGATACGGTCTTTTATAGGCAGGTATGCAATGCCTTTTATGCTATTTCTCCTTTCTCCGTGTTGCCATCCTTCTTTCTGCCTGATTAATGGATGCAATTAGGCCCGAGCTATACAAGAACTTGCCAAGAGAGACTTCGAAAATCTGAGGCATGAGGGTGACAATGGTGAACCACAGCCGAAGATTGTGAGGAGAGGCAGGCCACCGGGTACCAAGAACATTAAGAAGTCTCTTGAAGCATATGCAGCAGCAGATCGTGTTGGTCACGGGCTATCATCGGAAGCAAAGCTTGGCAACGTAGAAGACAAGACACCTGGATCCGGCGGTTACAATCTACGAAAGGCACCAGCTTTAAATAGGTTCAAGTCCAATGATCAGTTTGTTTCATCTTACCGTCCGAGAAATGGAGAGAACTATTCTGAATGGTTGGCTGATTGGAATCAAGAATTTCCGGGTCAGTGTTAGTGTGTGAATAGTATACAGCTGAATAAGCCCTATATTAAACCAGTTGCATTGCAAACTTGGTTAACCCTTTCTTTCCTAACTTGCAGCATCCATTCTGAGGGCTGACACGAAATACGGGAAAAAACAGTTAATCGTCGATGAAACCAGGCGTGAAACCTACCGGGAATTTCATCCTCTCTCTTCTTCCAGCAACGCAAGGCAGTGTGGTGGAGATATGAAACAATTGGTGCCGGTGTGCATTTTTACTTACAATAGTGCTCGAACCTGGTTAACTAAATTAATGTACACGCCCTCTGCACACTTTTGAGCGCCGGTGCATGTTAAAAAACTTATACCAGTGAAAAACTTATCTTGCTCTCATCTTCTGCTGTCTCTGCCTGTAACACTGCCTGAGATTCTCCCTGTTTTTTCTTTTTTATCAACAGGTAGGGTTTCAAGAGCCACTAGCCTATGCAAGCAGCCTGGCCAGATTTGCTGCAAATCTTGGCCCTGTGGTTTGGAAGATAGCATCAAATAAAATCGAGTCAGTTTTACCTGCCGGCGTACAGTATGGCCCTGGTTGGGTGGATGACATCCCAGCAACTTCATTCCCTTCGTCTTTTTCAACAGAAAAACAGAAATCTTCAAATAGCTCTGGTGGTGATGGTGCTCCAAACAATGTTGTGTCACCTGCTCAAGGCCTGTTTGAAGCTTTTATCAAGAACAAGACGCAGAATGAGCAAGCTTTACATGGTGATGCTTCTCCCTGGAAAACGCCATTCCCTGCTGTGCAACAAAATCCGTATCAGCCTCACAGAAACGGTTTTACTGGAATTTTGGGACACAACATACCAGCAAAGGGGCCACGTACAATGATTGATCCAGTATCGTCTACTTCTCAGATGACAGAACCCTCGGGTGGGAACGTGCTTTCATCGGCGCATCCATCAGCTACGAACCATTTCATTCGAGGTGAAGAGAAGTTACGGGACAACTGGAACGCCATACAAACAGGATATCAGACTCTGCAACCTCATCCTCCTGATTCACATGGATTGCCTGGAGTGTTGAATTCTGGCAATTCTTTCTGGCAGCTAGCGACGACGATGCATCAACAGCAGCAGTGTCTTTCATCCCCTCCGGATCTCAACGTGAGAATACCAGTGGGTTCTCCTAATTCTAAGTCTAACCTACAGATTGATTCCCCTCGTCAGCCAGATTTGGCTTTACAACTATGATCTTGAAGCACTATATCATTCTTAAAAGGTATTCGTTCCAATGCCCTGGACATGTGAAACTCCATTGTAGTGAAATGCTCTCTGCTCCTTCCTTGATAAGAGAGTGTAGGTGATATAGGCTGTACAGAACTTGTATCTAATTTATCTTGTTGCTGAGACTACAGGATCATTATTGTAACAACAAAAGTTTGATAGAAGTGTGCTGGGCATATTAAGTAGTATTTGCCTCTCTTTCTATGTTTCTTGCTGAGTAAAGTAAAAAGGGTGATAACTGAATCAATGTTCCACTTTTTAAATTCAAGCATGAGGGGAAAAATCGCTTATTAGAAACACAAGGGGTTAATCACTTATTCTTCATGCCAAATTTTAATATGCACCTTATTGTACACAGTAAACAATTTTTAAATTCTGGCTGTTGACATCCTATGTTAGGGGAATTGGGTACACTCATATGAAAGTCTATATACGGGATATAAAAAATCCATGATTCTAGTAATTTTTTTATACAAATGAAGCCGAAGCCGAAGCCGAAGCCAGACCGAATGTAACAACATAAAACATCAAGCATGTTCTCTGCCCATAGACAATGGAATGTATGTGGAGGTGCTCGGGTTAAGCGCATGAGCACCTAGTGAAATGTCATCCTTGTCGACCTGAGGAGGCGCCATGGAGGAGCTGCCGGAAACAACCGAACCATGGAGCCGACATTAGCCATACCCGATTTGGCCACGCAATCCACCTCTTTGTTGCTGGCACACAGGGAAAGTGAACAACATTAATGTGGCATCTAGCCATTACCTGATGTACATTCGGTATTAGTATATCTTTGGCTCGTTCTGAGATGAGCTTGATAATCATCATGTTGTCACTGTAAAGCATAACCGAGTTTATTCCAAGATTCTGCACCACTTAGAGGCCATGTAGAATAGCCCATAACTCCGCCGAGACAACCAAACATGAACCCAAGCTCACTGTAAAATTCATGATCCATTGTTGCTTACGATCATGTAGCACACCGCTGCGTGCAGCCTTGGACGAGGTCTTACAAACCACATCATCACATGGAGCTCAAAACCCCATTCAACTGAGTTTGTTAAACTGCATAGTAGCCTAGTGTGGTTGAAAAATCCCCTAATTTATACGTCGACCATGATCAGAAAAGGTACCTTATATGGCGCCGAAATAAGCTCGAATTGAGATTCCAAGGCCAACCACAAACATCTAGTGTTGCAAAATCTATGATTCCAGCAATTTCAACTTCATTTTACCTTTACATCTAGTGTTATTTGTTCATTGTTATGATTTTAAAATTATTGGCAATTAAATCACCCAATATATGATGATCATAGTCTAGTGTATTTATAAGTTTTTCATCAATTGCGTCAATTCCTTTATCTAGTGGTGCCAACAATTGAAATTGAAAATTCGTATATATTAAAATTGTAAATCATGTACATATGTGAGAGATCCTGATATTGTAAATCATGTACACATTTTTTTTGGAATGAAAGTCATTTACCTATAAAAAAATTGTGCACAAGTACTTACCCCATTCTTCATATTCTCCTATTAAAAATGTTAAGTTGCTACGAATTTTGTAATTATGCCAACACAATAAAACAACATTTATTTCTTAAATGGAATTTAGTATAAACTCTAAAGGTTAAATCATACTCAAAAAATTGGTAATTGACTAGCCCATTCTTTATATTCTCCTATTGAAAATGTTAAGTTGGCATTAATTTTGTAATTATGGCAACACATTTTTTTTTGCAAAAATAGCACTCACAGGACCCACGACACCCCCCCACAACCTGTCACATTCATAAATGGAGGGACGCCCCACACCAACATATGTATATGTACTCCATATGCTGTGAGTGAGGGCGTGCACACACTTGAGATGTCTTATAGTCAGACTCATTTTTTTGAATAGGTAAGTTTTATTTTTGAATTTTTTTTACAGTGTACAAATTAATTTTTGGTTCACGTTGTACATTATGAATTCACTTAACCTCAATATTTTAACCTTAGATTTTATACCAAATTCAATTTCAGAAATAATTGTTATTTTATTGTGTTCAGTGTTGACATAATTGAGGGCAACTTAACATTTTTTAATAGGAGAATATGAAGAATCGGTCAAATCAATTACCAATTATTTGCTAAGTAGAATTTAACCTTTAGGGTCCGTATTTAGTAGAAAGGACAACATGAATATATTGGAATTAGATTTATTGAGATTTAATAATTTATCCTGTATTTAGTATGAAAAAATACATGAAATTTTAACATGTCAGGATATAATGAGATTTTAAAATTTAATATTTAATAGTCAGGATAATTTCTAGTAAGGATTATAAAATATATGTGAATTTACAAATTTACCTCCTATTATTTATTAAGACAACAAACTTAAAATAAATTAAATTAAATTATTTTTCCCGATTTTTTACTCAATTCTTCATCGAACGCACAAATATAGGTGTTTATATTTTTCGCCAAATTTGGAATACACTAATCCGATATCCAACGGGTATCATGTATTTCTTCCGGAATTGTATAGTAAAATTCATACCCGAAATGATTTGGATAAGGGTTCGAGTATAAAGATACAATTTTAAATCGGAATATCTAAAATCAAACATCTTAATAAAATAAATAAATAATAAGTTTAATTTTAGGTATGAAGTCAAAACGGTAACTCTAATAAAAATTGAGAATAAAATATAATAAAAAATAAAAAATCTGAAAAAATTCATATATATTACAAATATAATTATATTATTTATAATTATTTTTTGGATATCAGTTCGATATATGAAGTCAAAATTTTAAAATTTTATTAATTATTTCAATTGTTTTGTAAGAGATAGACAAATTATTAATTTTAATAAGAAATTTAAATTAACCCACTAAATTTCACCCTTTTAAATGATAACATTTTCCACATTTTCCTAATGTAAAATGTGGGAAAACATTTCTCTACCATCCCTTTTACTAAATAAATGATTTAGTAAGATAATTGAACAAAATCTTACTAAATTGTTGTTACTAAACGGATCCTTAGAATTTATACTAAATTTCATTTTAGAAATAAATGTCGTTTTATTGTGTTGCCATAATTACAGAATTCCAGGCTACTTAACATTTTTAATTGGAGAAGATGAATCAGGCTTTTGCCCCAAATATGAGAAAAAGATCATGTAAAATCTGTGTAGACTGTCCAATTGGATGGGAACTAAAAAACGGCTCTTTCTCTCTCTACAATTTTTTTCTCTATCTTCTCTCTACAAAATCTCACGAAATCTGTATCATCATGGATGATATGGAGACTAATGATTTTGAGAAATTCCCCACGCTGAACGGCTGGCAAAGGTATTACAACTCCACCCATCTTCAATTCTGCGCAGGATGAGGGTTCCCCGAAAGCTCCGCACCGCATTCGGGCATTCCTACGAACACAGGAGAAATTAACGAAGGATACCAAGTTCGTCCGCAAGCCAATCATTATTCTACCGGGGGGACATTGTCCATGGCAAAGATGAGTCTGGTCCATCCATCACTCTTTCTGAAAATCTAATGCAGCAGATTGACGAGTCTATGAAGCTAACCCTTGTTATTCGCCCTCTGGTAGATATATCGGCTATCAAGCCCTGCTGAAAAACTTTCACCTCCATTGGAAGCCAAAGGGCGAGTTGCAGTTGGTTAACATAGATAACGGCTTCTATCTCCTAAGGTGCTCCACCCTCTGGACTACAATAAGGCTATGTTCGACGGGCCGCACACCATTGCCAGCCATTACCAGTGAGTATTCCCTTGGCATCATGATTTCGACACTAAGGCGGATCACATTGAGGATGTTGCAACGTGGATTCTCATTCCGGGGCTCCCAACACAGTTCTTCCAAGAGGAATTGCTAAAGGAGATTGGTCGGCCTATAGGGGCTTTTATCAAAGCGGATGTGCATACTCTATCTGCTAAACGTGGCATGTTTGCCTGTTTGGCTATTCGTTTGGACCTGAGGCAACCTCTTACGCTTTCAGTGAAGATCAATATGAAGATCTGCACGTCATTTGGTACTCATGCACACGATTTGACCACACTTCAGAGAATCACCCCCGCTGCAAGGCTCTGAGCGGGTTATCTGCACAGATCGAAAGTACATCGGAGAACTCCACAGCGGAGAAGTGTGAGCCCAGTTCCTCTAATCTAGGAGCTCCAACCGTATCGCGGGTGGGCAACGGCCAGCTTAAATCAAGGAGTAGCAAGGATCCGGTTCTGGACTGAAACCCAAGGAGCCAGCCGATTCACAATACACTTCCAGCTCACGAGATTCCCATTCCTATTACGGACGACATTTCCAAACTGGGTAAGTGGATGATTGTGGAGAAAAGAGGATGAAGGCTCACCAGGGAATCACATACCACTCCAGCTGCAAAGAATGGGGGTTGATTCGCGATTCTGGCGAATCTCGAGTTTGAAAATCCAAGGTCAAACGATGCACCGACAACAGCGGGATCAAGCTCATTTCATTATATCGAAAAAACCATCAAGCCCAAATCTGAGGCTCAGCGGACTCCCCTCAAGGTCAAGGGGAAATAGACGTCTTCCACTGCACCGACAGACCCAAATTTGTGGGCCAAAAAGTCCTCCCTGAGCACACAAACGCTACTCCCTGCCCAAATGGAAGCGGCCCATCCAGAAGGCCCAGCTGGACACGACGACAACACTTTGCTACAATCTAGAATCAGTCCGCAGGTAAGTCACTCTTCTGTGTTTATTCCTCATCTGCTTCTATCGGTTGGCGCAGGTCTTCCGTCGAATCAGGGGAAGGAGACCCATCGAAATAAGGCCAGGACCACAGCCTCGGTTGGTTTCTATGTCGGGCGGCAGGAGGTTCTCACGGGGAATCCCAATTCTCCGCTCCCTCAAGCTGAAGGGGTGAATGGTCATTCAGTAACGGACCAGGCCGAGGTAGGAGATGTCTTGATGGGGGTCGACGATACGAGCTATCTCGAGGATACAGATCCACTGGATCCCGATCAGTAACTATTTTTCTCACCTCACTCCCTTTACGCACTGTTTTTATGGCTTTACAATCAAAAATTTTGAACACAATATCTTGGAATACACAAGGTATTGGTAATATAACAACATTCGCAGCTTTAGTCAATCTAATTAAATCATGTAATCCTGATATGATTATCTTGCTCGAGACACGTATTAATGGTAAAGAGATAGATAGACTCTACTATTAGGAAAATTGGTTGTAGTTTTGACAATTCCTTTAGGGTCGAGGCGCAAGGTTTTTTAGATGGTATCTGGTTACTATGGCAGGATAGTCTATCGATTTCTATCATTAAGCATGACTGGCAGTTTGTTCATGTGCATGTCCTATATGATGAAACTATCTCATTCTATTTAACAGCAGTATCTTACTCCACGATTGAGGAGACTATTGTGGCCTAAACTTATAGATTTTGCAGATTCAATGAACTTACCGTGGATAACACTTGGTGACTTCAATGCGTTTCTCCACAAGGATGACAAAATTTGAGGGAGACCACAACCAGGTTGTTCTCATTTTATTAATCTGATTAACTCTGCTTACTTGTCCCCTTTAGACTTCACAGGTTCACATTACACTTGGGCTAGGGGGCGATGCCATGAGTGCATCGACTGGGCACTAGTGAACGAAGCCTTTACATCTATCTTTTCTCATGGTGGGGTTAGACATCTCCCGCGAGTTGCCTCGGACCATTCACCTCAATTTGATTCCATGAGGGCGAGGGTTGGTGAACCACCTCGGGATCTCACTTTCAGATAAATCCAAGCTTGGGAAGCCCACTCGGACTAGAGTGGATGGCTGGAGGAAAACTGGATACAGGGTGCGAGCCTCCTTAAGGCGATCGGCCATATTCAAGATCACATTGGTGACGGGAAGTATAACCATTTCGGGAACATCTTCAAGCATAAGAGCAGACTTTCGAATAGACTTGTTGGACTCTAGATTTGCTTGTCTCGCCAACCTACTACTTATTTAAGGAAGCTAGAGGCGTCGATCAGAGCTGAGATGGAAAATATTAACACCCGAGAGGAGCTCCTTCGGAGACAAACTTCACGACAGAAGTGGGCCATCTCTGGGGATAGAAACACCCAATTTTTCCATTCACTTCCCAAAGGAAAGTGCCTAAAAGCATCTAATAAAAGGTTGCAACTAAGCAATGGCCAAGGGTGTTCGGACCGTATGGTACTAGTATAGGCATTCTCTGATTACTATTCTGATATATTTGGGGTTGGGGATTTGAATATCCCACCCAGGCCACCCTTCCCTATACGGGGGCATTTTCCTTCCATACCTGCAGCTCATCTGGATCTTCTTTCGAGACATGTTGATGACAATGAGATCTGGACAAAGCTTCAGGGCCTGATGGTTTTTCTGGGAGTTTCTTTCAATCTAACTGGAATATTATATCTAATACTGTTTTGTCATTTGTTCATAAAGTATTTAGGGAAGGGGTTGTCCCGGCGGAATCCAACAAGAGGCTTATCTCGTTACTTCCCAAGATTACCAATCCTAAAACTCTTGACCATTTCAGACCTATTAGTTTCATAAATATTTGTGTAAAAATTGTGACGAAAGTCATATCAAATAGGCTTAGTCAAATCATGCCTTTCATTATCTCTACTAATCAAACTAGTTTCATACAAGGTCGTTGCAGCGTTAAGAACATCATTGTGGCCCAAGAAGCTCTTCACACTATGCGACAGCACAAGGGATGTAAAGGATTTATGGCAGTCAAGATTGCCCTAGCTAAGGCTTTCGACAAAATGAAATGACCTTTCATTGACGATACCTTAAAGGATGCTGGGCTTCCTTTGTATCTCATTAGAGTAATCATGTCCTCCCTTACTTCAAGCACAACACAAGTCATTTGGAAGGGCCTCAAGGATCCATCCCTGGATCCAAAGAGAGGAGTTCGTCAGGGAGACCCTATATCTCCTTATCCTTTTGTTTTGTGTATGGAAAGGCTAAGCCAACTCATCGACCTAGCTCTCTCCTCTAGACAGTGGAAACCACTACTCATAGGAAAGAAAAAGCTCGAACTCACTCACCTTATGTTTGCAGAAGCAACCACAACTCAAGCGACAATCATTAAGGAGGTCCTAAAGGTGTTTTTGGCCTCTTTTGGGCAGATAGTGAACTCGCAAAAATCACTGCTATGGATTTCTTCAAACACTATAAGCACGGAGGCAAATGCTATTGAAGTTGCTCCTGGCATGGATAGGGTGGAGGATCTTGGATCCTACTTGGGGGTTCCTCTACTTCATGGAAGGACCAACAAGCACACTTATGAGGCTTCTCCAGTCAAGATGCGCAAGAAGGTCACAAAGTGGCAAATCAGGAAGATATCCATGTCTGGATGTTTAATATTGTCCAAAACAGTCCTATGTGCGATGCCCGTGCACCAAATGCAGTCTGCTTACTTCCCTGCCTCTACCTGAAAAGAAATGGATCAAGTGGTCAGATCTTTTTTATGGAAGGGCTCTGCTGACGGGCCTGGTCAATCTTCTGTAGCCTCGGGCAAGGTCTGCCGGAGAAAAGCAGCAGGGGGCTTGGGGCTGGTCTCCTGTCATGATACCAACAAAAGCCTTCTGCTCAAGCTCGCCTGGGGTCTTTTCTATGGTTCGGAGGTGCTATGGAAGTCCGTGTTCTATGCAAAATATGATCTTTCCTTGTCTCCAAGTGAGGAACTTCAAGCTCGCAGCAATGGCTCACTATTATGGAGGTAACTACTTAAACTTATTCCTACTGTGCTCCAATCCACTAGATGGGTGATAGGGGACGACCGTTCTGCAAACTTTTGGCAAGATGTCTGGGGGCCTTTTGAGAAGCCACTCCTATACTCGTCCCGAGTCATGGTTACGGGACATTTTCTACAGCTCAGGGTGGCAGATTTCACTACAGATATGGATGGCTGGGACATCATAGAGCTCTCGTCCTGGCTACCAGAATGCGTGGTGGCCAACATCTTGGCCATTCCATCTCCCCACCCAGATGCAGGAAGTGACATTAGATCTTGGGCTCACACGACAAATGGAAGGTTTAGCTGCTCTTCAGCAATTTCAAGAATCCTACAACCCTCAGTGCAACCGGCGGAGCCACATTGGAAGGTCGTCTCGGCCTTGAAAGTCCCAGAAGTCGTTAAGCTCTTCATCTGGCGGGCCTTACATGGTGGTTTCTGGAGTAATGAGGAAAGATATTGGAAGGGAATATTTGACTCCTCGACGTGCTACCTCTGCAAAAAGGAAGAATCTCTACTTCACATCCTCCGTGATTGCTATAATAGCAAGGAAGCCTGGAGACTTATCCAGCCTTGCCTATCTGCTGAGTTCTTTCTTTCTTCTTCGCTTACTGCCTGGATTATAAACAAAATTTATGGCTCTAATTCTTTCCCGTTATGGCAGGCGCTATATGCTACTACGTGTTGGAAACTATGGATGTTCAGAAATGAAGGAGTTTTCCAGGGGAAACACATCTCATCTCGGAGCCAAGCTATAGCAATCCAGATTGTGTTTACTGAGACTCAAAGGGCAATACAGCTTGAAACCAACTGTATACTTCTACGAACAAACCAGCCGATAAGGATTCCACAACCAGAAAGTGCACCTATTCCTCAGCCTTGGGTTTTTGCCTTAAATGTTGATGTAGCCATGAGCTCTTCCAGAGTGGCTTCCTGTGGAGTACTATGGAACACACAGCTAAACTGGCAACTCGGCTTTGCTGTCAGGATAGGGAGCTGCTCAGTCCTGTCTGTGGAATTGTGAGCACTTCTACATGGTCTCCGGTTGATTCGAGATCTAAATTTGCACAATATCAGGGTGTATTCAGACAGCAAGGTAGCTGTTGACATGATTACAAAGGGCTCAGATGATCTTACCAACAAGGAACTCAGAAGGCTCATTGTTTTTGAGCTGAAAAAGGACGACAGGATTCATCTCGAGCACATTTCACGCTCGCTCAACCAGGAGGCAGACTTTTGGGCCAAGCTGGGACTGTCCTTCGACAGTTGGGACGTGCGCTTCTTCAAGATTCCAGTCGACGGTTACTCAGGCTCCACAACCAGCTCAGCCCGCACTAGCACTGGCTCCACTCCATTGCACCAAGGGGGGACAATGGAGGATGGTTCTCGCATCTGAATGCATGGGGGGCAGATGGATGCAGCGAACCTGGAGAACTGCTCAGTTACTCTGATCTAAAGAAGCTCAGTTTGGTGCCAACCCATCCTTCACCGCGAACAACCTGTGCGCCATGAGCGGGAGAGCCAGAGGGCGACCTTGCTCCGGCCTTTAATCCAGCAGATTCAAACATAACCAGGGATAGACAGGCTTCATCACAGGCAACAACAACATGTCCGTACCTCGTCAGTTATCGTCCCCCTTGAATAGGGATTTTGTGTGTTTTTCTCTATTTTTTTCCGGCTGCATGCATCCATTGTAAGGAAAAAAAAATCTGTGCAGACTATGGGGAATATAGCATGGATTAAATTAGGGGTGAACATTCGAAATTCGGAATTCGGAATAGCCTATTTTTCATCCGTTTCGAAATTATTTCGGAAGCTGAACTGCAATCCCGTTCCGTTCCATATTACAATTCAGAATTTCGAAATTCGAAATTCGAAATTTTAGAATTTCGGGTCCAAATTTCCAAAATTTTCAAATAAATAAATAAATATAAAAAAGTAACGAAGTTAAAATTTAGTAATAAATTTGAGGTCCGAGTCCGACTGTCTGAGATTTGAGGAAGAGAATTGACGAAGGAAGGATCGAGCGCAGCACTGCGAGAATTAGGTTTAGGTTAGCAGGCAGAACATTGTTCCTGCTTATGACTCATAAGTTGAACCAATTGAACCGGATGTTTTAGACTAACCAATTGCCTCATAAGTTATGAGCTATGACCCAATTGTTTATGTTATGACCTAATTGTTTATGTTATGACCCAATTGTTCATGTTATGACCCAATTGTTTATGTTATGACCCAATTGTTCATGTTATGACCCAATTGTTTCTATGAAGCTAATGTAATATTTTGGAATTCGGAAATTTTAGATTCCGAACTCAAAACCCCGTTCCGTTCCGAATTATTATTCGGAATAGGAATCGGATTCCAAACCGATCCGAAGAGATAATTTGGAATTTCGGTTCGGGATTTTGAAATCCAGAAAATTCAGAATTCGGAATTTTGGAAAATTTGGATTCGAATGCCCACCCCTAGATTAAATATTGCAGCCTGACATGGTTTTGGAAATATGCGGATATTCACTGACTACCAATACCAAGAGACAGTGCATTTGCAGGGTGATCCAAATAGGAGCAGAACTCCAACCCTAATGTCAAGGCCATCAGGATCCTCACCAATCTTCTAGTCCGGGATGACTCCATCCTGAATACAATACTTAGGTGCTGAGTACAAATCTTGGCCGTCGGATCAAAATCCGACGGCCAAGATGAAAAGAGATAAATTTAATAAATTAAATAAAATATTTTAATTAAAACCGCATCCAAATTTTACACCCCATTCATCCATCTGCAATCAGCTCGAATCTCCCATTCATCGTCTCCAAAATTTACAAACCTCTGTCCTCGATCTTTCACGAATTCTATTTAATCCATCTCGGTGTCACTCTTAACTTCCGACTGAAGCATTGGGAACCCAGGGTTCGTAGGCGTACTGCTTAGCTGAAATGATTTATGGAAAATTTGGATTAATTATGTGCACCAGTAGTATTTATAAACCTAAATTTCCCAGTTTTGGTATGGGTTTCCATTGGAGATAGTAGGTTAACTGGAATTTGTATTTATCGCATGCATCGTGATGTTTAGGTCACTAAGAAGTAGGAAAATAAAATTGTGAAATTAGGAATTGCTTGTTCTTTTCTGTAACTTTCTCTTGTTATTCCCGTGAAGGAATGAAGTTGATAAATGCACAATAGTATAAGAGTTCCGACAAACTAAACGCAAGAATCACAGCAGGTTCTTCAATAGATGTGTGTGAATTTTTGTGAAGGGAAGAGAAGAGGGGAAGATGAGAAGACGAGGAAAGAGGGCCTAGATCAGAACTCGGGACCAAAACTCTCTTAGTCTGGACTGTACTGTCCGAGAGGAGAAGTTTCCTCCACATACACCCGCTATTTAAAACGTCTAGTGGCTGGATAATCGAGCTCCGTTCTATCTGAATACTTGTTTAGGCTGCTTATATAGGTATCCAAGCAGACGCTTAGACATCTAGATATTGGGCGATCACAATGACAGCTCAAAGTCGTCAAACATTTTCTACAATACTGATTTGAATTGAAATTTTGGCATATTTTTTCTTATCTTGATGGGCTAAATTCTGGAAAAAGTCCCCAATATGAGCTCATTCAAAATCTTGTTAAATTCATTCAATAACCGGACCATTTGTCACATTTTCACCGGGACAAATGGGGACCAACACCGTTTAAGCACCATCTAAACTAAACACACTTTTTTAGAATACTTTGTCGAGATAAAACCACTTTGATGTAGTATGTCATATGCATGGGCTGATCCAGCCCAGTGCCCGAGCACCCCCAGCAGCCACGAAGCCATATAGGCCTAGGAGGGGGCACGTGCCCCCAAACCCTAAAACCACTTTGATGTAGTATCTCATATGCATGGGTGGATCCAGCCCAATCCCGAGCACCCCTAGCAGCCGTGAAGCCA
>JAOYMZ010064792.1:0-12672 GCA_025802335.1 Pinguicula primuliflora
GATTTCAGGGCTCTGAAACTTTTGGGCAGTGCTCTTTTTGGTGTTGGGGAATATAAGGCAGCTGTTAAGGCATTGGAGGAAGCTATTTATCTGAAGACTGATTATGCAGATGCACACTGTGATTTAGCTTCTGCTTTGCATGCTATGGGTGATGATGAGAATGCGATTAAAGAGTTCCAAAAGGCGATTGATTTAAAACCGGGACATGTCGATGCGTTGTACAATTTGGGAGGATTATATATGGACATGGGTAGATACCAGAGGGCTTCGGAGATGTATACTAGGGTTTTGGGCGTGTGGCCAAATCATTGGAGAGCACAGCTAAACAAGGCTGTCTCCTTGTTAGGAGCGGGAGAAACTGAGGAAGCAAAGAAAGCTTTGAAAGAGGCTTTGAAAATGACGAACAGGGTGGAATTGCACGATGCCATATCGCATTTGAAGCAGTTGCAGAAGAGGAAATTAAGGGGAGGCGGTAATGGTAATGGTGAGGCAGCATTCACTATCGTGGAATCCTCGAAATTTAAGACAGTGGGCGAGAAAACCGTATTGAGGCAAGAACTAGCAACTGCACTTGATATTAGATCCTTTCAGAGGAACACTAGGTTGTATCGTTGTGATGTTGAATTGATAAAGAAGGAAATGAGGGAAGGGGACGTTCCAGTTTCTTATTCAGGTAGCGGTGCACCTGAAAAGTCGATACGCAAGGCTTCATTGGAAGAAATTCTTCGCAGGCTGCTGAATTTCTTGAAGCCTGAAACATTTGTAGGAGTTGTCAAAGCTATTAACATGAAAATCCTCTCCGTGTTAGATGACTCCGAGTCCGGCAGGGTAGATTTGGGAATCTTCTTCGCTGTTCTAGCGCCACTTTGCAGTGGCCCTCCCGATAAACGGAAACAGATCGCATACGAATCCCTTCTATGGCGAGCGGTGGATGAAGGCAGCACCCAGATCAAGACATCTGATGCCCAAAGATACATCAAACTGTTGAGGGCCATTTATGTTCCTTCTCATGGTATTAGCGAAATGTTGGAAATCCACGGAGAGACGAATAACAACTCATTAGTCTCCTTGACCGATTTCGTCACCATGTTTGATGATCAAGAATGGGGCTTCAGCATCATGCCCACCTTACTAAGGCTTGAAACCGGTGATAGGATCCGCCATGGCAGGCATGCTTGTGCAACTTGCCGGTATCCAATCATCGGTTCCCGATTCAGGGAGACGAAATCCCATTTCAGCTTGTGCAGTGAATGCTACTGCGAAGGCAAAGTTCCTTCCTCTTACAAGCAGGAAGAGTACAGATTCAAAGAATACGCAAATGAAACAGAGGCCATGAAAGATAAATGCTTGTGGTTTGGTTCAAAAGGTTCCTCTCATGCATAGCTCTCCCCTTGCAGTCAAGTTAAATGTGAAATATATAAACCTGTGCCTGTGGTTTTAGGAAGGTGGTGTTGGTTTGTAGTTTGTACAATAAAATTATTTCTTGAAGCCGAGTTGCTTATTTCTGTAGAATTAATTCATTTGAGATGAGACTGTTTGCCCGTGTGAACCTATTTGAAATATAAATATTTTCGTGTGTACATTTATCTAGCAGTTGTTTATTGAAGCCATATTCCATTGTTGGGAAATAATATATGGGATTGTTCAATGGGAAAAAATGAATTTAACAAAAAATATAGAGATAACAAAAAATATAGAGATAACAAAAAATTGATTTCCCATGCCGGGACTTGAACCCGGGTCTCTCGGGTGAGAGCCGAGTATCCTAACCAACTAGACTACATGGGAGTTGTATAATAGGTTACAATTTATGTTATACATTATATATCAAAAGTTAAAAGTGTTATGAAGCCGTATGTTCCAATGCATATGCTGCAAGAATTAAATTTGCCTGTTGCATTTTACTTGTCCTTTTGGTTATATTAAGTGAAGAAAAGAAGCCTGCTAGATGTTACTGCAGTGTTCGAGAAAGCGCTAGGCAGTCCTTGGGCGGTCAGCGCCCGCATAGCACCTAGGCGGCGCCTGCTTGGGCACTCCTAATCGGGTGATTAAGCGGGATTCGAACTGGGCAGAGGGCGACCGTCCAGTGTCTAGGCGGGTTAGTCAACCTATTTCTCGTAAGGATGTTGGTGCCCATTCTCGTCTAGAAATATCAGCCCTTTTCCAATGTAGATAAGCTTCAACGGTTACAGAGCTAAGCGAATGGTTGCTGGTTGATAAGCGTCTTGTGGAGACCACCCCAGTGCCGACATGAAATGCCAGAACCCCAAGATATTCACAGACAAACAACAAGAACAGTACCCACTACTCACCCAAAGACTAAATTCCTCAACAGTTGAATTAAATCAAGGACTACAACAAAAAGAGAAGAAGAAAATCAAACCAAAAAACGAAACAAGACCTCCAAAAAGAGCAAGAAAGAGGCTGCCTTTGGCATTTACCAAAAAGTTCTTGATCTCTTGATATCTGGGGTCATCTGTGGAACTGCAAACGAGTTGTCTTCCTTCCTCTTCCTGCTTGATTTAATGTTGTTAGCGGCAAAGTCCTTGGGATTCTCTCTGAATCCATTTATCCCCAACACTTGTAAGGACTGATAGGGTTGATTTTGTGGTTGATGCAGAGGAGGAGGTACTTGGGGGACCCAAAATCCCATGTTTTCTGAAGAAAAGACACTCATATTGCTGTCCAGATCAGAATCCAAGAATGGAAGGAGATCTTCTTCCCCAGTCTGAAGGTTTGGACAAAGGATAAGGAACATCATATTAGGACGCAAATTCACAATATCATAAACCTTCTGAAATTTTAGAGATATTCAAAGAGAATTCGCACGAGAATGTTCAACATCAGAAACAACTCCACAGTGGTATTCTGCATATGTAACTAAAATCACAGTTCAAGAGGTAAACCTTGAAGAATCCATTATGAGAAGCTGAAGAACAATCCAGAAAGTCATCAACATGCCACCCTGGAAGCGTTTCAATCAAGTATTCCGAAATGCTACTTGTAGAGATTGAAGCATCCTTACTTTTCTCATAATAGGCGCGCGCCGGCGCCGGCACGCTTTGAGGTGTTGTAACTCTGGCGCTAACAGATGTGCGTTTCGCTGCAACTGTTTTCTCCTGCTCAGCAGTTACAGCAGCTGCAGGTTTTGCCGAAGATGGAGATTCAGAATAGAGATTTGAAGTTGCAGAAACTTTGATTCCGGTCAATAGAAATCTCGAGTGCTTTCTTGTGAGCTCATTCGATTTGTGTATCTGGAAATCACACACTTTGCACATAATCGCCCGATCTTGCTGGCAGAACAAAAAAGCCCTCTTATCCTACAAATTCCAAAACCAAGATTAGAAAAAATTCAGCCCTCAATTTCTCAAACTGAAGAAGAAGAAGAAACATAATCAGATTCTCGGGTGAGGTTCTTACCTTACAGACATCACACATAGTTGCTTGTTCGGGCTGGTGCAGTGAGAATCGGTTGTGCTTCCCGGCGAGCTTGTTCGCGTGGTGCACGCGGTGGTCGCAGTCGGCGCACAGGGCTGCCTCGTCGGCGACGCAGAACACCGACGCTTCGTCTTTGTCGCATACATCACACTGGATCTTCATCTTGAAAGTTGGATTTGATCAGTATATTTGCAGGAGATAATCGAAATGGATGCTGGACTGGAAGAGAGAAGAAGGGTTGAAATTGAAGCAAGTCAATTGAATTCGGGAAACTACGAATCTCAATCCTGGAATATATCTATATACATTATTATCTTCCGAAAATGAAATTTAATCTATAAATACTTACCATGAATCTTGCTGTGTTCGAGAAAGCGTTAGACGGATCGTGGGCGATCAGTGTTCATTTAGTGTCTAAGCGGTCTAGGCGGGCTTTTAAACGGCCTAAGCGATAATTCGGATAAGGCGGAAGGCAACATAATAGTGCTTAAGCGACACCTAAGCGGCCTGAACGACCTACTTCTCGAACATAGTATTTATGATAGCATTTATGAGCATGAATCAATTATAAAATAGTGTTCAAAAAGGAGAAAAACTCACTCATTATGAAAATAAAGGTTTCTGAATTTCTTTCATATTGTTCAACAAAACCAACAAGGTTTATCCTTTCCTTCAAAAACAAACTTACAAATGGTAGACCTGTGAACTTTTAAGATTAGGATTAATTTAGCTGCTTTTAAAATGATTGTTTATTAGCATTTTAGTTTGTCGGGCGGCAAAGTTGTCGAAATTAGAATTTATAATTAATTTTTGAGAGATTTCGACACAAGAATTTCAATTTAGGAATCGGTCCTAAATTTTTATTTTTGTACTCGTAACATACCGTGCAACTCTTGGGGAGCATTTACTCCAAGAAAATGTGAAATAAGCATGCAAACTTTTAATAAAGATGTGTTTTACCGAAAAAAATGGGTTAAAAAGGTGGGACACCTATCACTCCTCTTCAAAAAATGACCAATATTTTTTTAGCAATGTAATTACCAATTATCTTAATAAAGCATAATATTTACAAAATAATTACATATGCCCAATAAAGACAGGCTCAAAGACAAGGCAGCATTCGGGAACCTCTCAAAATCCAGGAATGTGAAGCCAGATAAAAAACAAACCTTCTTTGGCACTTCCCACATTTGGCTCTTCACCTTGTCGACGATTTCTTTCGGTAAGAACCAAGCGTAATTGAAGATCTTGTGATTTCGCACATTCCTGATTTGCCACACTGTTGAAATCCATAGGTAATCCGAATGGTTTAATCAGCTATTCATGAATTTCTTGCCATATGCTTTTTTAATTTGGCCATGGATCTAGATACTTAATTGTGTAATTGTAGCCCATCCAGTCATAGATTTTGTGCTAGACAATGGAGACCTCCATGTATTTAATAAATAGGTGTGATGCTGATTCATTTACTAGATTGCATAACACATAATCTAGCATAATTCCTTGTACCACTCTGATATGTAAATTGTCAACTGTAAGGATTCTATCAAGAGGAAGTCGCCATGCAAATGCATTTTCCTTCAAAGGAGCGACACTACGCCATAAAACAGAGAGATGGTTGAATTGCACAGTTCGGTTCCCTGAAGTAGTCTAAATTTCTCGATATGCTATTTTTACTGAATAAGATCTTGAACTATCTGCCCTCCATAGCCATTTATCTGCTACTTCCATGCATAGTGTAAGTTTTCAATCTGTGCTTGTAGCATTTGATGGAATTCATCACTAGGAGAATAGTAGTCTACTGTCCATTGCCATGACCAAGTAGTTTGATGAGAGTTATGTTTCTGTGCAATTGTAGCAAACTTATCTGCAGCCACTAATGCGATTATGTTCAAAAGATCAGACAATCTATCAAACATAGTTTGAGTTTAGAGTGTCATTATTCTACTGAAATTCATCCGAAAAACAAAAATATAACTCTAAATGACTTTTTTATAGGTAAAGTTATCGAACCATGAACTTCCACATTGTATAAGCAGCTCACCAATTGAGCTACGTAGATTCGATAACTCTCTCTCTCTCTTTCGCTTGGTTTGAAGTCTAAAGCTACCCATATATTGAAAGATTCGCCTGCTGAAATCAGAATCAGTCATGGATTCGAAAATTGTTGTTGGATAGCCACTTTAAAATCAGTTTGATTTCGAAACTTTGATTAACTTTCTAGTCGTCTATCATTTGGTTACAAAAAAACATAAATAAATTTTTATCAATAGGAAGCGCTTCATATGATCAGTCTTCAGGTGGTCAGTATTTCCTTCGTGTGCATAATTTTTACATGGCACCATCCGTTTTTGAAATTGATTGCATAATTGAAAAGTTTATACATAGGAGATGAAAAGTCTCATGTTATTAAGAACTACTTAACCTAAGGAGAAAGGGATTTAGAAATTCCCAATAATAAAGTCGTCGTAATTGTGTTGGAACTTGAGATTTTTCAATTATGCGATTAATTGCAAAAACGGATAGTATCATGCAAAAATTGTGCATCCAAAGAAAATACTGACCACCCAAAAAATTACCATATGAAGATTTCCCTTTATCAATATATAAACATGTATAAATGTAGAGGAATGATAGATCATCCCAAGTTATGGTCTCCTACTAATTATCCTCAATCCTCATTTAAGATCATTCAACACATTGAAGTCAATTCTTGTTTCACAAACAATACAAAGATAGATGATATATTAGTAAAAAAATCATGAAACGATTTAGTTGAGGCTACCGTCCTCCTACTCATTTTTTCTTCTTAATTAAGAAACAATTTCTTTCGTATGAGTGTCTCAACCTCCGTAAAATTGTATATGGGTGTCCAAAATACACGAACATACCCAAACCCGATCTGCACATGAACTCGATATTCAAGTGTTTTCGAATTTTTTTGGGGAAGGTTTGGGTACCCTTTCCTAAATATAGGTTCAATTGTAGTTAGATGACGTGTGTCCCTTTACAAAAGCGTGAGGTGAACCGGTCTCATCGGGCGAGAGTGGTGTAGTAGTCAGGCTATGTTTGAAAGTTCTACTGAAAAGTTACTTTTGACTTTTGAGGTGAGCTTTAAAAAAAATGTACTTTTATAAAGAAGTTATAAAATGTTTGCAGTGGGGGCTTTACTGTGCCAACAGTTAAAAAAATAGTGTGACGGATATAATACGAGAATTATTTTTTGGGTATTTTGGTATTATCAATTTGTAGATCGACAAAATTATCTTAAAAGTGAATTTTTAAGTAATTACAATATTGCCGCCGCCATAAGCCTCTCAGAAGCTACTCCAAGGGAGCTTTTGGCTTTGGGGCTTTGGGGCTTTTCGGGGCTTTTCCACAGCTAGGCTACCACCAAAAGCCAAAATTGAAAACATTATAAAAAGAGTTTATGCAATTGAAAAGCCCAAAGCACATTTTCAAAAGAACTTGCAAACAGGATCTCAATCTAAGTTAGGGTTCATGGCTGCCTTCTTTCTCTACTTCTTTAGTTGAATCAGCCACTCGTTTGAGCAATCTACTCTATCTCGTGATAGCATAAGAGTCCCTAACAACTAGCGAGGGACTCCCTCTCATAAGAGAATATATCTAATGAAAAAATACTATATAATTTTTTTGTTGATCAGTAAAAATGCTATATAATTATCGGCGATATCAATACCATGTCAACCCCGGGAACAAGGGATTTGCAGTGACTTAACTCACCGCACACTATGCAGTACCCTTGTGGCACTGTGGGATTGATGCGGCAAGAGGAAAGATATTTAACACCTTTGCGCGGGCCCACTGACCAGTCAATCCGCAATGCCACAATGACACTGTATAGTGTACGGTGAGTTACTCACCGCACATTCTCCATTTCCGTCAACCCCACCGAACATAGTATTGGGTGCATGACCTTGCCAAATTTGAGGTCAATTTCCGACATTACTGGTAATTAAAGTCTAAAGCCAAGTTGTTTGCCAACATGTTCAATAAGTTATAATACTATCGTGTTGTTAAAACATAATTGTTGCACTAATGGCATGTTTAGTAGACTAATACCATGTGATTAGTTCTGACGTCACGGATGACATTATTTTGCGGATGGAATGAGTGGGCCTCACTTTCCAATATGATCTGCCATCATTCCAATGTGTTCCACCAAGAAGAAGCAAAGTAAATATAGTTTAGGAAAAAAATAAGCCCATCAAGTTAGGGTGAAATTTCAATTTTGGCACAATGTAGATAAAAATTTTAATATGGTATATTACAATTATTAAATGCTAGAAGGAGAGTTGTTAGGGAGTTAATAGTCAAATAACCAACCAACAAAAACGAACTCATCCCCGGAAGAAACCATGACGTTCACGTGGAAGGGTGAACTCCCTGAAACAAGAAGGTGGCTGCTCAGATGGAGACAGAGAACACTGATGGGACGCTGAAGTCGCAGGAAATCAATGCTCAGCCTGCGAACACAAAAGGAAAGGAGAAGTTGGCTCTTGTAACGACGGTAAATATTCCTCCAACAACCGGCCAAGCATCTGGATCTGCTGGGGATGATGGTGGTGAGCTATGGACTCTGGTCACTAAGAGAAAGAGAGTCTAGAAGCGACTGGGCCCTGTTGCGAGACCTCAAACTTGGTCAACAATGAAGAATACTAGAAATCATCTAGAGCGCATCAAGGAGATGAGGGATAATCTTACCTCTCAGTATTTTATAACTTCCCTCCACGCTGGGAAGCTAGAAGATTGGCAGGCATCTTCAGGGAACATGGAAAAATCTTTGATGTCTTCGCCTTGGCCTCAATGGGAAAAAATTTGATTTTGCTCGAATTGAGGTCGAACAATTGAATAAGCGAGTTCTATCTGACTACAAGCTTCAGGTCAATATATCGAGATTCAAAGCTACGAACAACCTACAACAAGTAAAGATGCCATCAACGATACATAACAAAACGCAGGTGGCACAGGAGTTGGCGATGAAGCCGTGCCTGCACACTTTGGTCTCCCATGCTGATGCGGTGAACCAATCTGGTTCTCCTATTCCTAAAGTTCAGGCGAACGATAAAAAAGTTCTTCATACTACCCCAGGAGATCGAGCTTGGGTTGAAGGGGCGCTAATTGTAGAACTGAAGGATGGGGATACTCAGGAGATTGAACATAGGATGAATCTCTCAAGCTTCTCTTTGGACCTAATTGAGGGTGATAAAGCTCTAATTCGAGGCCTAGGAAGTGAGCAGGAAAAGAGACTGATTGATTTGGGTAATCAAAACCAAAACTTGCTGTTCTCTAAGACCAAAAAGTGGGAACCTGATGCAGAAATACCCATGAGGAAAATCTGGATCAGATTAAAAGGCGTACTGTTTGTCCGCTGGAATCAAACGAGTTTGAACTGGATTGAGTCTCAATTTGTTTCTGTTCAAGCTATTGATGAGAATACCCTAAATCACACTAATATACTATGGTGCAGGATTCAGATCTTAACTGCAGCTCAAAGGAAGTTGAATGGTATCAAATCTGTTGTGATTGATTCCAATTTGTATGATATTGAGGTTATGGAGGAAATTCTGGATGATGATATGATCAGAACACCGAGATTGCCGGGGCAAAATGTTCCTCACACCAGAGACCTTCCTTCTTCTCCGGCGATTAATCCGATGGCGGTAAATTCGAGAATTCAAATTCAAAATGAAAGTGAAGGGTCTGCATTGATGAGACTATATCGATCTCCATGTGAAGTGCCGAATAACGAGGAAAGCGTGAATCTTGTGGTGGATTTAAACCTCCCCTCTCATCCGATTGGCCCTAATGAATGCCGTTCTATATCCAGCTCATCTAAACCATTGGTATCCTTAAATGCTAAAGGAGGAAGGTCAACTTCCAAAATGGGCCGGAAATCCAGTAAATATTCAGGTCACAAGTCTATATTTGTGGGTACGGGCTCCTTTTCGAAACTAATGAGACTAAAAGAAGCGCGAGATGCAGGAAAAAGATGTAAGGAGATTAGAAAAGTGTGCTCGAGAAGTGGTCTGGAAACAGACTATATTCCTAGGCCTGTATCTGAATCTATTGCAGAGATTCCTGAACATGATATTACTGAGGCTCAGTCAACTCTTAAGATTGCAAATATGCTGGGTATCAATATAGCTGAAGATCATCTTGATGCACTGATAAACATGGAGTTAAGAGATAAAGCCACATAAGAAGTTTCCTTCTCTTAGTCATTGGAGAGGTGTTTCTAAGGTTTTTATGAAGATTCCGAACCTTAATATAAGAGGCTTCGGTGGAAGTCACAAGAAACATGAAATTAGTGAGCTAGTATGTAAATATGGTATTCAATTCGTTTGTTTGCAGGAAACCATGCAGAATGTGATATCCAGGTAGGCAGTTAGACGTTTATGAAGAAATGTGGATTTTGATTTTGAGTTTCAACCCTCGAGGGGTTTACATGGAGGCTTACTGTGTGCCTGGAGGAGAGATAGCTTCACTATGACCGGCTCTTGGAAGTCTAGAAATTTGTTGGAGATTTCAGGTGAGTGGCTAGCTTTGGGTGAACCTGTGCACTTAAAATTATTATTTGTTTACTCCCCTTGTACACTGGAAGGAAAGAGGTTACTCTGGCAAAAAATTCTAGAAAGGATTCAGATGGACCCTGATGCCACTTGGTTAGTTTGTGGTGATTTTAATGCCATAAGAACAGCTGAGGAGAGACTTGGTTCTACTCAAGCTAACATTACTGAAATGGCTGAATTCAATGAATTCATTGAGGAGTCAGGATTGATAGATCTTCCTCTATACCCTAGAAGCTATACTTACTATCATCCAGGAGGCCAAAGTGCAAGCAAGATAGATCGTTTCTTAGTGTCTGAACAATGGCTCACTCTATGTCCATATGTCATGCAAATGGCTATTGACAGGATTTCCTCAGACCATTATCCTTTATTATTATTGAATGAGGTCCAAAACTGGGGTGCTAAGCCATTTAAAGTTCTTGATGTTTGGCTTCAGCATAAGGATTTTGAGTCTTTTGTGAAAAATGCTTGGGCTCAGGCCTTGGCCAATGGGACTAAAGGTTACATTCTTCATTAGAAATTTAAGCAGCTGAAGGAAAAACTGAGAGTATGGAACAGAGAGGTGTTTGGTGATCTAAATAAGCAAACAAGAGATGCTGCTGAAATTATATCTAGCCTAGATTTGAAAATGGAAGTTTCTCCTTTGAATGATTCTGACAGAGCACGTAGGTTTGAGGCTGAAGTGGAACTAAGGAGGCTGAATTAGATGATGGACAATCTCTTATATCAAAAATCCAGGAACAAATGGATTAAGGAAGGGGATGGTAATACAAAGTTCTTTCATGCCTGCATCAAAAGGAACAGAAACCAAAATTCTATCAAATGAATGCAGATTGAGGGAAGTTGGATCTCTGATGTCAATACAGTGAAGGCTTTTATTAATGAGAGTTTTAAAATGCACTACTCGGAGGAGACCTTGCAGAGACCTTCTATAAACTGGAACCTAACAAATACAGTATTTGCTGAAGAGAATGAGGCTCTTACTACTCAGTTCTCTGAACAAGAGGTGTTTGATGCTATGAAGCTATGTGGGAGTGGCAAAAGCCTGAGTCTGGATGGATATAACTACAGATTTTTACAGCACTTCTGGCAGTTATTCAAATCTGCTATATTGGCATTCTTTGATGACTTTTGGAATGAAGGAAGGCTGACAAAGGGCCTTAATTCAACTATGGTCACTCTGGCTCCTAAGAGTACCAATCCAAGCACTATTAGTGACTTCAGGCCCATTTCTATGGTGAACTCAATATATAAACTCCTCTCGAAGGTGCTGTCTCTGAGGCTGAGCAAAATCTTGCCCAGAATCATTTCTACTCAGCAAACTGGTTTTATTCATAACAGGTTCATTATGGACAGTGTGCTATTAACAAATGAGATTGTGCATGAAGCTAGAGCCAAGAAAAAAGGATGTTCTATTCTGAAGGTTGACTTTCAGAAAGCCTTTGATAGTGTTAACTGGAAATATCTATGGCAGATCATGGAAGCCAAGGGGTTTTGTGAGAAGTGGTTGTTCTGGTTGAGAAGTTGTGTAGAATCAACATATATGTCTATATTGGTCAATGGAAGTTCCTGTGGTGAATTTAAGATGCATAAAGGTTTAAAGCAAGGTGACTCTTTGTCCCCTCTCCTATTTGCTATAGCTGTTGAAGGCCTCCATGAAATTATATCTAGAGCAGCTGATCAGGGGATGTTATCAGGCTATAAAGTTGGTTCTGATGACATAAGAGTGACCCACCAACAATTCGAAGATGATACTATCTTGTTTGGAAATGGCTCAGAGTCTGATATAGTGACAATGAAAAGAATTCTAAGAATCTTTGAGCTCATCTCTGGCCTTAAGGTTAATTTCTCTAAAAGCAACCTGATGTCTATCAACTTATCTCAGGAGGTGGCTAATGCTCAAGCTGCAATTCTTCACTGCAACACAGGTGCAATACCTTTTAAGTATTTGGGTGTACAAGTTGGGATCAATCCTAGACTGATCAGTTCATGGAACCCAGTCATTGAAGCGCTCAATAACAGATTGAAGGGTTGAGAAAAAAGATACATATCATTGGGTGGCCGTATCATTCTAATCAAATCTGTCCTCTCATCTATTCCCTTATATTATTTGTCAATATATAAGGCCCCTACGGCTATACTAAAGAAGATGACTAGCATTATGAGCTAATTCTTATGGGGTAAAACTGCCGCAGGATCTAGAAAAATCTCTTGGATCAAATAGGGAAAGTTATGCTACCCTATGAGAAAAGGAGGTCTTGGATTCAAATCCCTAAAACAGTTCAATCTGTCCCTATTGGGCAAGTGGGGGTTTAGACTGCTCAGAGATTCTGGAAACCTATGGCAACAAGTTATTCAATCACTACATGGTTCTCTCTCTGTATCTCCTCAACCTAGAACTAGACACCAGTCTATATGGTGGCAAGATTTCAAAAAACATATTCTGACTGTAGATTGGTTCAAGCTAAGATTGAAGCGAAAAATTGGAACTGGGGAGATGACACTATTTTGGAAAGACAATTGGCTACTTGGAAAGCCTCTGGCAGAGGAATATCCGAATCTATACAGAAATGCTACTGACCAAAATTACACAATCACTGAGAAGGGATTCTTTGACTATACCTGGAGAGTTTGGAGATGG